>JAMKPZ010000021.1:0-131056 GCA_024699675.1 Amphibolis antarctica
GTTACTAGAAATATAGAATGATAGTATTTTTTAAATCCCTTGATGTGGATTTGTAAAATGTTGTAATTAATGGTATTTTGATCCTCACTACTCCTTATAATAAATGAATTGAATATTAAAAGAAGTTAATTGAACTTGATGCAAAAGGGGTTGAACACTTTGTTTTGTTCCTTATCTTTAGAACAATTTAACAAAGTGTCTACTTGCTCTACTTCAAATGAAGCTTGAAAGTTGCTGGAGGTAATTCATGAAGGCACCTCCCAAGTTAAACAATCTAAAATTAACCAACTTGTACATATGAACTATTTAAGATGCACGAAAATAAATTCATCTCCCAAATGTTTTGTCATTTTTGGGATATATTCATTAGGCTTAAGGGCCTATAAAAGAAGATTTATATGCAGGAACATGTACAAAAGATCCTACAAAGTTTAACAAGTGATTGGAAGAAGAAGACTACTATGATCAAGGAAGTTTAACATCTTCTTCTCCCAATCACTTGTTAAGCTCTGCAAAATTTTTTGTACATGTTCCTATATAGAAATCTCTCTTCCCAAGCCTTTAAGGTCAGTTATTATATTCCAAATTCTACTAAACATCTAGGAGATGGATTCATTTTTATGCATTTTAAATAATTCATATTTACGTACAAGTTAATTGATTTTGGGAAGTGCCTTCATAGATAATTTCTAGCAACTTCTAAGTTTCATTTGATGTTGAACAAGTGATACCTTATTGAACTGATCAAATTTTGACATTTTTCTTTAAAAGAGGAGTTAGCTTTCAATTAACTATAATATCACAATTTTTCAAGGAGCAAACTAAAAGATTTGATTTAAGAAAGATCTATATGCTTGCAGTCTTGTTTATGCTAGTTAATTGAAAGCTGAAATGACATTCTCATTAATTACCAGTAATCAAACTATGGGTTCGTTTGTGTATGTTGAAAATTTGAAAAAAAAAATTTAGAAAAATGAAAAGGAAAATTATGAAATGAAAAAAATTTAAGATTGTTTGTGCACATTGTAGAAATTTTGAAAAATTTATAAATATTTTATATTTTAATATTTCAAATATAATTTTACATTTTCCTTGTAGTTACAAGTTTAGCCATGATCGGTAGAGGTTAAGTAAGATGCATGAGGTCAAGAAATTACATTGTAATGAAATTTTCGCTAATTACAAACATTTTCCCAACCTAATAGGTAGGTAATGATAGCAAAAATTTATATTTATAGTGATGAAAAAATTTAAAATTTTTCCAACTTTTTTGAGATGCACAAAGACCAGAAAATCCAGAAATTTTTTCAAAATTTTCCTTTTCCAAAATTTCTGACATACATAAACTCCTCATGGTGTCTAAAATGATTGGCTAATTTTCCTGAGAAAAGACTTGATCTATTTTCTAGTGATTTTGGTTTTCAAGGAACGTTTTCATGTAGCACTAGTTCAATCATCTTAAGCCTTGTTTGACAGTATCAAACGAGACCTTAAGGTACTATAGCAGATTTTTGTTAAAGTTAGAGTTTAATTAGTGGTAATGTAATCCTGATGTAACAAAATCATACTTAATTAAATTTTGTCAGTATTATTTATTTTTAAGACATATTGTATATTAGAAATTAAATTATATAATTACAATTTCATAATAATTATGATTTTTTGGAACTATTTATATTTATGTGACATTCATTATCTAATAAATATGTAAAGTTAAGATCATACAAATCTTTGAATATTGTAAAATAAAATTTATTGTTTTACAATTCAAAATTGTACCTGAAAATATAAATAAATATTGCATAGGACATTAAGGAAAAATATTATCACAACTACAAACTTCAAAAATCCAACATTACAGATAGATAAGTTTATAAAAACATATATATAAGTACAGTTACATATAACATTAAGGAAAACATAAGTACAACTATCTCGTACTTTCACAATTGCCCTATATGAGTAAATGATTACACTTGTAGCTCCAACCATTGACATCATTGTGCTAGTGACATAAATGATAAGAATACCTCCATAACTGATTGCTTCTCTGATTTACACATCTTGAGTCATAACTTCAATATAGTTTTCATTATAGTTTTGTTCTTCTGGTTCCAATTCTACCCAATCATTAACTTCAAACCACCTTTGCCAACTTAAGAATATAAATCAGAAACAAGTTCAAAGAAATGAAAATGCATTATTATTCACAAAGAAAATTAAATTAAATAAAAAATGTTAAAATTATGAAGAGAGACGATAAATAATTTTTATCCATTGCCATAAAGTTATTCATATGTGAAAAATGTATTATCCCTCAACAATCTCTTGTTCATATTCAACTACAAAAAATAATGTGAAAACACAATAATTGTACCTATGAAGTGTGTGTCTATGTGATGGTTTCAAATATTCGGTGAAGGAGTAGGGTTTTAGAGGAGAAGATCTAGTGATGGTGGAGATTAGGCGAAGGAGGAGGAGATCCAACTAAGCTCGATGGAGGAGGATGAGATTTGATGAAGCTTGATAAGGAGGATGAGATCCGATGAAGGAGAATGAGAGTTGGTGATGGGGGATGAGATCCAGGGAAGGTATGAAGGAGGAGGAGGAGAGTCGGCAAATGTCAGTTTCGGAGGACAAGATCCATCGACAAAGGAGGGTTTCAGCGAAAGAGGAGGGAAGACAATTGGAGGAGGAGATTAGCTTCGACTTCAATAAAGGACAAGGGAGGTTGGCAGGTGGAAGAGGAGATTTGGCAACGGTAAAGGAAGAGGGTGTCACACCCTAGACCTTTTCCAGAATATGACAATCACCATAATAATAAAAAAGAAAATTCACATATAAGAAAAAGGAACGTGAAAAACCTTCCCTCTTATTATTGTAAGGCTAGGGTACTTATGAGAGGATTCAACTACTAAAATATGAAGTAAAATTCATAATTTAAAATCAAAGTCTAACATTAGAAACTAAATTTAAAAATAAACAAGTGAACATCTAACACATATCCTTAAATTTACAAAAGCATTTAAAACCATAAAAAGAGACCAAAACTCGAAATAACAATCCTGTAGTCTTAACTTGTAGCAAAACATAATGTCCTCACACATGCCTAGATTGATTCCCACAACCCAAAAAAGGAAAATAACAAACAAAATGAGCCATAGTGTAGCAAGTCAACTACTAAACAATCTCAAAACAACAACATGAATAAAAACTAAAATACATGGGAAGGCTAGGCTAAAATAAAATATAATATGCATGCCAAAAATATACAAAATCCATCTCTTCAAAAAATAATGACAATTATTATAACTATAGCATCCAGATACGATCACATTTAACCCTTGTGATTGGGTCTAGAGTGTCACATACAATCCCTATGACGGGGCGCAGAGGTGATTAGTCATTAATCGTGCATGATATCACAGTATAATTCCTTATGGTTGAGTCTGGATTGTAGTTGTACCATAATTACCACATCATCTTTCATTACTTAAAATTATGCAACACCATCATGCATCAAATCCAAACCAAAACTATGCATCACTAAATAAAACATACATTTCATCATCCATCAATAATGCAACAAATGCAACCATAGGTAAAATAAATAAATAAATAAGTAAACATTCTTATACAACAGTCATATAACACAAAGTCACAATTAGTCAAATACATAAATATCAAAAATCGAACATGCAACAATAATGAATAACATCACACAACTAAAAGTATATAATCTAAAATACCTTAATATATCATTCCATAATATCCAAATTCCCAAAAGTATGCTATAATACTATCAACATGTGGAAATCATGCAATAAATCACAAAAAAAGTTGTTCTTAAACCATTTAGTAGAAAACTTATCAAAACTCCTAAAGCCCTCTGAAACTCCACATTCACTGATGCCCCACAAGCTCCTCGCCACCACCAATGAAGTTGCATTCGTCGAAGAGAGGAAACTCAATGAATGGTACCACTCGAATGTAGATCGCCACCACTATCAGGCCTTCGCTCGAGCAGAGGAAAAAGAGGGGAAGAAGATAGGGTTGTCGAGCATGTTAGAGGAGGGAGAAAAGGGGGTGAGAGAAGAGAGAGGGGAAAAGAGAGAAAGGGAGAGAGAGAAAATAAAAAAAAATATAATGTGAACCTAATGCTCTGATACCATTTAATAGAAAACTTACCAAAAATAAGTTAAAGAAGTTAAAATCCCTAAAACCCCTCAAAAACCACCAACAATACCACTCCACACTCTGTCACCTACCCATGGTTGCCATTCAACACTGCTTGCACCTCGCCTTCGATGAGACCTTGAGGTTAAACATCGAAAGTCATTGTTGAAAAATCGATGGCCCTAGCTTGCACGGAAGAAAGGAGTTGGTGGGTTTCAATGTTCGGGGGAAGGGAAAAAGAGGGGTGAGAGAAAAGAGAAGGGAATAGAGACAAAGGGAGAGAGAGAAAAAGAAGAAGTTAAATCATCAATAAAATAAATATAATAAATACATATCTTACAATTTGAACCTCTTAAAATAAGTTTTGTCATTAAAACTTAAATATAACTTGTATCCACATACAGGTAGGGGTACAATATTAAAATAATCAAAAAAGAAAACATCTGACCATTGAGGAATTGGATTCATAATCTCTTCATTCATGTTAGTATCACATATTGCCAACCAAACATATCAAGGGTCTCATCCAACTTCCTAAGGTCAAAACAATCATAATCAAATACAAAACCATAAGTAGATCATTATCTCTGATCTTGTTGTAATAGAACTCATAGACACAATCTACCCAACAACAACATTGACAATAATCCTTAAACCACCTGGCTAACTACCAATTTACTACCTAATCTACATCTACCAACAACAAAATCACAAGTAGTGGGTAGCATCTAGGTTTATCAAATTATTATACTAGTTAGTAAAGAAAAATGGATACCTATCATAACATCTGAGTCCTCAGCCTACTGTTCAATAAGACTATAAACTCAAAGTTGAACCAATGCCTTCCCTTTGTTGTCTTGTGGTTGGAAGCTAGTACCTGATCCACTAGCATTGTTGCTACCTGAAGGGAATTGCAAAGTATATACCCTCGATAATGACTCTAATGATTGATGTTGTGATTGATAGGGGTAGGATGGTTTGGCGCTAGCACTTGGACTTTGCTGAGATTATGGGCCAAATGGACAAGTTGCCTTCTTATGTCTAAGTTAATCACATCCAAAACATAGTCTTGACCCCTAATAACACTTCCCTAAATGGGTCTTCCCACACCTAGGACAAGGTAGCGAATCCCTCTTTGTCTTTGTCAACCCATCCTTCTAAGACTCACTAGACGGCCTCTTACTTGGTGATAATGAGGATGATGTCACTGACCCACTAGATCCAGTCAACTACTGTTGCTTAAAAGAATCTTGTGTCTAAGTAGTCTGGGAAGGCTACATGTTGTTGGGAAAAATACCTTGTGACCATGTCACAATCGCTCGACACTCCTCAATCTGTATGTGTCCCAACAAGTGCGTCTTTGCAGATTCCTCACTAGTGAAGAACACTCAAGCTCTCTCTCAAATTGTCGTGGTGGATGAAAACAGAAAGGTGGAAAAAGGAAGGAGGAGGAAGAAGGAAGTAACATACAGATTTACGTGGTTCAGCAAACTGCCTACTCCATAGAGTGTTGGTGCTTTCTTGATCTTCGTGTCGCTAACAGGCTTTCTCATGAACAAGATCACTCCATAGTGTCTCTCACTTGTGCTGTCACTCTTCTCTTGTTTTTTCAAGATGACACATTACAACCCTTTATATAGGGTCCTACATGGGGAAAACCCTAGACTCAACATACAAAGGGACTCTTGAACTTATTGCTTGCTGGCAACCACAAGGACAAACTCGATTGTCGGGACTTACAGCTGCTTGTGACTTGACTCTGGCTGCACTTGACCTTTAGCCGGCTGCCATTGGAGTGACCTAGTCGCTGACCCTCCTAGGCTGGCTACCACCTGACTAGCTGAGCCAAGCTACCGCTCCATTGATCTTCAGCTCTCGCCCTTTCATAGCTATAAATTGGTCCTTAAACTTATATCTGTATACTTATGGTCATAAACTTAAGCCATAGACTTAAGACCATAAGGTTAGGGTCCCGCGCACACATTCCTGGTCCTTTACACGACCAGATCCTTGATATGCGACTATCGCCCTAGGAACCCGACTCTTGACTACTCTCTAGCGGAAGTCCGACTTCACTTTACAACCATGACACTTCAACACTCGGTTCTTGCTACGCAGTTACCGGCTCGTGGACCCAGCTTTCACTTGCTTTTTGCTGGAAGACCATCTCCACACCTAATAGCCTCAACAATCTCCCACTTGGAGACTTTCTTCTGGGTAATCAGTCAACTTCCTATAACACCTGCTGATGGTTTTGCAACTAGCACTCGTCTCCATGCTTCAAGTTCCTTGGAGATCGGTGAGTCACTGCTCCGTGCCTAGTGATTGCATCTTCGATAACTTGAAGTAGGCACCCAGAATCTTTCTCTCGTCTGAAATGTTGAATCTCCTAAGTATTTTTTCCAAATACTTCTCCTAGTTCAACCTCAACATGTTGACCTTTCTATCTTGGATGATCCACATCTCGAGATTCTGCTAGGCCTCGCCCATGTCCTTCATATCGAACTTTTGGCTGAGTTGTCCCTTCAGCTTCCAAATCTCCTCCATGCTTGAGCTTGCAATTAACATGTCATCTACATAAATTAGTAGAATGATGTAGCACTCCTTCATCCTCTTCATGTAGCAACAATAGTCTATATTGCATTTGTTGAAGCCTACATTACAAATGAAGCTGTCGAATTTCTTATACCACTGCCTGGGCACTTACTTCAACCCATACAAACTCTTTTGTAGCTTGCAGACTAGTTCGACTCCCCTACCAGCTTCAGCATACCCATCCGACTGTTGCATGTAGATCTCCTCGTCTAGATCTCTATGAAGAAACACCGTCTTCATGTCCATTTGTTCCAAGAACAAATCTTCGGTTGCTATTATGCTCAAGATGGTTCTCACCGTAGTCATCTTGACTACCGAAGAAAACACCTCAATGTAATCGATATCCTGAACTTGTTGGAAACCCTTGACGACAAGTCTAGCCTTGTATTTCTTGCTACCGTTTGGTTCTTTCAATTTGTACACTGACTCATTGCCAAGAGCCTTCTTCCCTTCGAGTAATGGAGACATCTACCATGTTTCATTCTTTTCTAGGGATCTCATCTCTTCCCTCATGACTAACTCCCACTGGTCTGCATCTTCCGCTTCAATCGCCTCGAGGTAACTCCCTGGCTCATTGTTATCTGTCAATAGCAAGTAATTGAAAGACAGTATGTACCTTTTCAGAGCCCTTAAAACCCTTGTCAATCTTTTCTGGGTTCAGGTGTAATCCTTTGGCTCTCTTGCTCTGGTAGCTGCTCCTCTTTAGTCGGTCACCGGGTGACACGACCCAGTAGCCACTTGGTTGATTCTGCACCTGAGCCTTCGGTAGACCTACCATCAGTCTCCTGGATCTGCTCGGTCTATTCTTTGGGAATCTGGTTGTCTTCTACCAACTCCTTGTCGTATTGGTTTGGGACTCGAGAGGGGCCCCTACTTACTTCAGTGTGTGATCGGCTCTAGACTACCGGTCGCTGCCATTCTTCAACTGATTGCCGATTGGTGTTGCTTGGTTGTCACTCAGCTATCTTTGTAGTCCTGTGCTTGTACAAGTGCTTCTCTTCAAACATGACATCTTTTGCATGGAAACCTTCTTGGCTTCGTTTTCCTAGAGTCGATAGCCAAGATACTCCTGTTCGTACCCAATGAAGTAGCACTTCCTTGATTTTGGGTCTAGTTTATCCCTCTTATCTTCTCCAATATGCTGATAGGATAAACAATTGAAAATCTGTAGGTGAGACAATCTAACCTCCTTCTCACTCCATAACTCTTCCAGGATCTGGAAGTCAACTGGGACTAATGGCCTCTGATTTATTAGGTAAGCCGTCGTGCTAACGGCTTCCACCCAAAATTTCTTTAGAAACCCGGCATGTAGCCTCATGCACTAGGCCCTCTTGTTTAGCATTTGGTTCATCCTCTCAGCAACCCCATTCTACTATGGGGTTCCGAGTACCGTTCGGACTCTCCTGACTCCTTTCTCGCAAAAGTCGATGAACTCATTGCTATCGTATTCTCCTCCATTATCTGATCTGATGCACCTAAATTTTCTCCCTGTTTGGTTTTTCACTTCTGCCTTCCATTTCTTGAAAGCTTGAGAAATCTCTGACTTATGCATGAGAAAATGCACCCAGACCTTCTAGGTACTGTCATCGATAAACGTGACATAGTATAGGGATCCGCCTAACGAGCGGATGGGTGTCGGCCCTCACACGTTCGTGTGAACCAGGTCTAGCTTACCTGGCTCTGGCCCATGTGCCACTCTTGAGAAGCTAACTCTCTTTTGCTTCCCCAAGATGCAGCTCTCCAAGTGAACTTCCTTCAGATGTGGAATCCTTCTACCGGCTGCTAGTACCTTCATTCCTTTCTCGCTCATGTGTCCCAGCCGGTAATGGCACTGGTCGGACACCTCTATGGTGGCTACCACCACAATCAGCTAGCTTTTCGCCTCGCCTCTCGTAAGATACAAGGTTCTGGTCCTCTAGCCGGATGCGACCACCCGGATGCCCTTGGTCACTTTCCACTTGCCATTGCTAAACCCAACATGGTGACCCTCCTCGTCAAGCTGACTGATGGAAATGAGATCCTTGGCCAAATCTGGGATGTACCTCACCTCCTGAAGTCTCCACAGTCCCTACTTCGTTTGGATTTGGACTTCGCCTCATCCAAGAACATCCAAACCCAAATTGTTAGTTAAGTACACCTTCTTTACTGGCATCTCCTGGTAGTTGTGCAGTAGCATTCACACTGGCTCCCCTGATGGCATCTGCCCTTCTGGGTTCTGGACACCTCGACCGGAACTGTCCTAACTTCTCATAATTCTAGTACTTGATTTCCACGCGGCTCTTGCTCTTGCCGCATGATTTCTATCGGTAGCCGGAACTTCGGCCCTTGAACTTGTTGCATCCCCTGCTCTACATGCTGAGTGTTGATGTCGACGCTTCTCCACTACTCTTTCAGCGGATATCCTCACCAGATCTGTCACTTGCCTCATGTCCAATCTTCTGTGTCCTAAGGAGTTGCTCATGGAAGTCACCCCGACTGATCAGCTCATTGGTAGCGATGGCAACACGATCAACGCCCGAACTTCGTCGTCGAACACGATCTCCATTGAATCCAACTGAGTCAGTATTGTATTGAGCTCATTCACATGGTCGACCACTAACGTTCCTTCTCGCATCTTCATATTGAAGAGTCTACGCATAAGAAACACCTTATTAGATGCCATTGGCTTCTCATAGGTGTTGGATAGGGCCCTCATGACTCCAACTGTTGTCATCTCTTTGGTAATGTTGAATAACACGTTCCTTACCAGCGACAATCGAATCAACCCTAGAGCTTTCCGATCCAAAAGCTCCAACTGTTCCTGCTCCATCTTCTCCAACTTCCTTCCCGATAGTGGCTAATGGAGATCTCTTTGGTATAGACTGTCCTCCATTTGCATATTCCAGAATCTAAAATCCTTCCCATTGAACTTGGTTATGCATAGCTTCCATTCCTGTGCCATCACGTACTCCTTCCAGATGCTGGGTGAATCTATCCGACTGCCGCTTCTCTATAGTCGATTGCCGCTTCTCCTGTCGGATGTCATCTGCTCTTGACGACCACTTGCTCCTAGTGGCACTCTCCTTCAAATGCTGCTCTGTTCAATCGACTACTGGCTTATTCTACCTAGTAGCCGACTTCTCCACCTATGACTAGGTTCTTGCTTTGTGTTCTCCAACAACACTCCCACTCGACTTGGAAGCTCTGATACTAGTTATTGGGAAAAATACCTCGCGACCATGTCATGATCGCCCGACGCTCCTCAATCTGTATGTGTCCCAACAAGCGCGTCTCCTCATCGGTGAAGAACACTCAAGCTCTCTTTGGCTCTCTCTCAGATTGTCTTGGTGGATGAAAATAGAAAGGTGGAAGAAGGAAGGAGGAAGAAGGAAGTGACACACAAATTTACGTAGTTTGACAAATTGCCTACTCCACGAGGTGCTGATGCTTTCTTGATCTTCGTGTCACTAACATGTTTTCTCATGAACGAGATCACTCCACAATCTCTCTCACTTACGCCATCACTCTTTTCTTCTTCTTTCAACATGACACGTTACAACCCTTTATATATGGTACACGAGAAAAGCCCTAGACTCAGCATACAAAGGGACCCTCGAATTTATCGCCTGTCGACAACCACAAGGACAAACTCAGCTGTCTAGACCTATAGCCACCTACAACCTAACTTTGGCCACACTTGACCTTCAACTGGCTAACACTGGAGTGACCCAGCCATCGGTCCTCCTAGGCTGGCTACCACCTAACCAACCGGGTCAAGCTATTGCTCTGTTGATCTTTGGCTCCCACCCTTTTAGAGCTATACGCCAGTCCTTAGACTTATCTCCGTATACTTATGGCCGTAAACTTAAACCATAGACTTAAGACTATAAGGTTAGGGTCTTGTGCACACACTCCTAATACGCAGCAACTGCCCTATGAACCTGACTCTTGATTGCTCTTTGGTGGAAGTTCGACTTCACTTTGTAGCCATGACACTTGGACACTTGATTCTTGCTACACGGTTGTCGGCTTTTGGACCTGGCTTTTGCTTGCTTTCTACTGGAAGATTGTCTCCACCCCCAGCAACCTCAACACATGCTACTACCACCTACTTAGGAGATCTCTTACAATCCCTTCTCTGTTATTCTAGCCAAATCAACAACATCCCTAAAGTAGCTGGTGTTGACCCCTTATACTTGGGGGTAAGTAACAAATATCATGGATAGTCTGGGCCAAGTATTCAGCCCCTCACGATTCAAATTCAAGTTAAGTGTTGTACTCTCGGATACCAACCAGGACACCCCAAAAGTTTAAGCCATCTTCCAACAATATCAACCGAAAGCCAGGCCTCCTGTGTGGAAGTCTCGTTTGGTCCTCCACCTCAAGTCCCTTGCTCAATGGACCTACTCCATTGAGCCATCTCTCGTGCAACGAGCTAACACCATTGTATTGTCTCTCGTATAATGAATCATCAAACGGTTGCTGCCCAGTTGATGGTTCCATCTCCTAAATGGAACCACCGCCATCTTTGATGTCCATTTTACGGAAGTACCATTTTTGTTAACATTCTTTTTATGGTACTTCCACCTTTTTCTCTTGGCCAACCATAAGGTAAATGCCATAGTGTTATGGCCAACCGTGGAATAAAACTTGGGACTTTACGATTTAACCTTTTGAGAGTATGCTAGCTACTAGACCCCAAGTGGCCACCATTAATGCACTTTCCAGTAGTACAAGTACAGCCCTTGCTACTCCTAATGTGCCTCCAGGAGTATTATGATTAAGTAGGTGGATATCTGGCCTATATGGTGGAGATCTGGTGCCACTAGCCGCTCTTCATGTGCTTCCAAGGGGCGTGAGATCAGTCCCTTAGCAGCTAACCAAATAGATGTAGATGTTTGGACTTCTATAGTAGAAATGAAGGAATTTTGATAAATAGAGCGGAATACCACCCCTTTGTGCCGGTCGTTTCTAACACATTGGAGATCACTACCATGGACCAACAAGAGTTGGCCTTTCGTGGCAGATAAGTCAGAATTTTGACTAATATGATGGAATTTCGGCCCAGAGTGTCGGTGTCCATCAATAATCCCAAAGGTCGCGAGTTCGATCGTCGCTCAACCAATGTAACATGTGCAACACTTGGCCTTACAATGCTCGACGGTTCGACTTCGTGAAATGTCGTGACCCTGACCTATAAATAGATTCCCCTCCACCACTAGGAGGGGGTTTGACTCTTTGATTTATTGTTGCTGCTCGAGTGTTCAAGTGTCCCAACACCCGACGTTGACCACTCGTTCCGTTTGGCTTCTAACTTTCGTCCATAGCCGATCGTTCATGCACGAGGGCTTGCCGACTTGGACTCTAGTCTAACCTTGCTACAGGTTAGTCCTCCTCTCCTCCTTTCCCACTGGCAAGAAAGGGGGAGATGACTCTTTTATTTTAAGTAATACCATCTCACCTAGTCATCCATGGCTTTGACCGAGGAAACATTTTATTCTCTTGAGGATCACCCAAGATCCACCCTCCCCTTCTTATCCCACATGTATGTCACTCGGGATAAGGGAGATTTACCTTTAACGTTTCCTTGAGTAAGGATGTTCTCCTTGCTACACCAGGCAAACACTTAGCCTGAGCGAAGTTTTGCTCCTAACTTATGACCATGCATGCTATTTTATGTTTTCAAAGTCACTGTAGATACCATTTTCTTCGAGTTGGCTTTGTTTATTCATTTTTGCATGTATCGATTTAGATGCACGGGTCTATACATTGCAGGACAAAACATGGAACCTGATCTTTGGACATACTGGTTTCGATTGGCCGACTGGCAAGAAAGCCGGTTGCTGCCCCTATGCCGGCCTAATTTACCTAGCACCTTCAAGTGTTTCGCTTCTCTTTGATCGTTTTTGTTTCTTTCGCACCCTTGTCCGATTATGCGACTAGCTCCGCATGAACAGTTTTGTTTTGCTCTCTTATTTTGCAAGTGGAAGTCCGTTAGAGCTGACAGATTTCTCTACGTTTCTCTTTCTCTCTCTCTATGCCACCCCTTGATGCCAATTTGCGCATTGTAGCCTAGGTAAGTGTCTCGAGATCACACTCGATCTCGAGTCCTCGTATAGCCCCTCTAGTCGAAGACCTATGGTTCCAAAAGTACCCACTAAAACCCCAAAACATTAATTCCTGGAGGTGAGACCCCTTTTGTGTTTTTCTCATTTATTTAGCATAATACCCTAGGGTCAATGTAAACCACGCCCCCCTTTCCATTATTCTCTTGGTCGATCTCGCCAGCTTTCAACCCCCTCCATGGCCGGGACACCAAAGACGAGTCCTAGTTTTCTATTCCTAGTAACCCTTTTATAAGTCGTTGGGAGGTTGGATCTTATCTAGGCTAGCTGGGGATGCCTAATCTCTTCTCCACTAGTATCCAGAGCTCCTTATCCAGTATTTTGGACAGCAAACCCCCTTGCTATATCCATCTCTTACTCTTTTAATCGGGATTTTTAGTCTTTGCTCTTAAAGGTTATCCTTTTCTCATAGGTTTCCTTTTTTTCCCTTCAAAATAAGGTGGCAACTTCCTTTTATTCATATTTTTTGACATTTACCTGGAGCCTATTTTTTGCTCTCAGTTGCCCAAGGATGGTGTTGGCTGTCCATTAAGGGATTTGCCTGAAAGATGGTAATAGAAAATTGGCGACTTTGCTGGGGAGGGCGGTAAGACTTGTGGCTATCTCTTTTTTTTTTTAACGACTTTAGTTAGGATTTTCCCTTGTATTTGATAGATTTTTTTGACATAGATTGCACTGTTTGGATTGACTTACCCTTTAACCTTCCTACGGCACATTGGCTCTTGTCCTTATTCACATGTAGTCAAAAGTGATGGCAACCAACAACATCTCATCTCCCACAACTTCACCAATTATAGCACCATCGATTTCCGTCCCTATTTCCACGGCTTTCGGCCCGCTGTCGCAGGTTCTCACATGCCCTTGCCTCCCAAATCAGGTCATAGTGCTGTTGAGGATGCCCAATTAGATGTCTACCCAACACCCTACCGTCCCAATTGCACTACTTGTGCCCATCGAGCTTGAGCGATTCGAGCAAGATTTGCCCACCCAACAATGAGCCAACAATCCTACCCTAGACAATCAAATTGCTGTAGGAGTGACCTCTATGCCCAACCTAGAGTTCAATCGAATGGTCCAAACTCAACTATCGGTCCCTTTGTAGTTTCTGAGGGTAGGTTATTTTGGCACGCAATAATTCCCATTGGGTGCAACGGGCCTTCAAGGGGAGTATGATGTTGTCACATCTCCTCAAGCAGGTCATCTTACCCCTAGGGGCTTCAATCAGCAGGGCCTTAACTTTTAGTAACAGTAGGCACCACCCATGGTCCATGCCCCTACCCAAGTAGGAGAGTTGCAGTAGAGGGTGGTAGAATTGGAAACCTTCATCCGCAGCTTGAGAACCAACCAACCGAAATAGTCATGCTCCTTCCAGAGCCTTTGCACCTTTTTGGAGGCTATGCTCCCTCCAGTCTTCTAGATGCTTATGCTCGTCAAGTATAACGGCCAGGGAGATCCACGTGCTCATCTTCGGGCCTATTGTGGAAACATGGCCCCCTTACAGTATGACAACAAGCTCCTTGTTCGTCTCTTTCAGAAGTCATTAGCCAGACCAGCTTTAACCTAGTACATGTCACTAGATTTGCAAAAATTCATACTTGGGATCAACTGGCTTCGATGTTCTAGGAGCAATATGCATATAACTTGGATTTGGCCCCCAAGTTGGAGGATCTCAGGAGTCTTTGGTAGCGAGACAATGAATCCTTCAGTTGTTATGTTGGTAGGTGGAGGACTTTAGCATCCTAGATTTGGGACAAACCCTTCAAAGAAGAATTAGTAGAGCTGATAATCCCAAGCACCCAACCAACACTTGCAACGCTCCTGTCGATGCACACCTTCAACACTTTCACCCAGCTCATCAAAGTTGGAAGTTGCTTTTAATTGAACTTGAGGTCTAGAAGATTTGCGGCCCTTCCATTCAGAGGCCCATCTAGAGGAATAGCCACCCCTGAACCCTTCAATGTTGGAAGTAGGGTAAATAACTGGAATCGGAAGATGGAGTCCGACAAAGCTTCGGTGGTAGTGGTGGCACCTCCGCCACCCCTTCAACCTCAGCAGGTCTATGCACCTACCTCGATATACTAGACTTTGGCAATCCATCCCATATAGTAGCCGGTATATTTGCCTCAGTCGACCTAGATGCAATAGCCTTGGAGGTTGAGAGCGCAACTACCACATTTGGTGGCTTAGCCACCCCTTCCACACCAACAAGCATCGCCTATTTAGTGGCAAAATCGATGGCAGGGCCAGAATCAAAGCCGACAGCGACAGCCAATGTCACAGCAACAATAGTATCAACCGAGGTCGACACATCTTTTAACTCCATGTTAAGACACCACCTATTGAATCACTAATTAGGCATTCACCACGTCAATTGTTTTAACTCTGTCAGTTGTAAGACACCACCATGGTCTTACCGATGTGGTACGACCCGCACTTGTATTGCGAGTACCATAGAACCATCGACCATGCTACTAACCAATGTAGGTCCCTAAGAGACGCCATCCAGCAACTCATTGATTTGGGTACGGTGGAGTTGCATCTTCCGACCCAACAACAATAGGTTCAACCACCATTCCCAGACCATGTAGCCCAGTTGACAATTAACACTATTTGTCGGCCTCCAAACCAAGGTGACCTCGACTAGTCAATCTCATTCGACGGGTTTTGGCTCAGATATCTTGACCCATCGGTCAACTCAACCCAATTGACCTAATTCGATCGGCCAACAACCCACCAACCAAGGTCGAGCTCCAACCCTATCATTGGTAGGTAGCCACCTCAGTTTCCACAATAACAACTGGCTACCGAAGGGGGAAAAGGGCAGGATGATCAACACAGTCTCACGCCATTGGTCAAACACTACCAAGAACTATCCTTCACACAGCTTATTTGACTACGGTCACCGAGAGGTTTGGCGGTAACTTAATTCTTTAGGATTCTACTTCAATAAAGTCAGTACTGCACGAGATTCCCTCTCAATGATACACAGTAGCCACCCCTCCGCAGCCATCTTCTGGACAATCAACATCCATTTTGCCCAAGCTCGTTTTGTTTTCTCCTACCGCCAAACCGTTTGCTCTAGTGTAGTGGCTAACAGTGCAAAATTTTCTTTGGCGGCACTTGCCCACAACCTCACACCATTACACACGAAGTGGCAGCTCAAGGGGAAACAGATAGAGGAGGTCCCCTCTTCTTCAAGACCATCATCCCAAAGATGTTCAACCATAACAAGATCAGGGCAAATTTATCGGCCCAAACAATCAACACCGTTGGTAGCTGCCACCCCATTCGTTGTAGTGTAGACGTCTGCCCCAGTATAGTAGTCGGTAATCACCTCTTCGCCCTTGTCGTCTGATCTGACCAAGCAGCTGAAGAAGGTTAAGGAAGATGTCTCACTTTGGGATCTCATCAGGACATCCACTGAACATAGGGAGGCTTTCCTTAAGGCCTTCCAATCAGCTAGGGTCACTCCTCAACTAGTTCTAGCAACCATAGATGTGATGGTGGCATCAGTCACCTCTCCTGCCTATCTTTATTTCTCAGAGCTAGATTTGTCACCAGTTAGCATAGATCACATGTCGCTCTACATCATGGTCAAGTATAAGGACTTATGTATCCCAATGGTCATGATAGACGACGACTCCATGCTCAATCTATGTCCATTACAAGTAGCGTGCAAGATAGGATTGGTCAAAGACAACCTTCTCCAATCAAACAAATGGATGAGGGGGTTTGATAGTTCGCTTCATAAGGTCAAAGGAATGATCACCCTACCACTTCAGGTCGGCTCAACAACATTTGATGTCATATTGCATATCGTAGACATCCAGGCATCGTACAACATGATTTTGGAGCACCCTTGGTTGCATAAGAATAGGATCATCCTATCGACCTTGCATCGGATGTTGAAGTTTTTTTGGAAAGGGGAAATAGTGGTGGTCTTGGTAGAGGATTATCATGATTTGGAATCATTCGTAGCCACGGTAGAACCATTGGCATCCATCAAAGGGCAGACATGTGCCATTCCTATGGACAAAGAGTACATCTAGCAGTCGACGACTTTAGACTATCTAGCTTGAAAGATGCAACCATTAACAGAGAAACAGACGGTAGAGGAGTTTTCCCCAGAGGATGGGCTTTCCAAGTTATTCAAGATAGAACTACCGGAGGATGAGCCGACATTCGATTCCTAACTGCTAGATGACTCAAGAGCACCAACTGCTACCAACCATAGTGGTACGTGCAAACACAGGGGTCAGTCAGGTATGATCCTTCCCCTCATCCCCCTATTTAGTTTTTACTAACCCCTGCTTGATGGCCTAAGTGGGAAAATAGCAGGGTTGCAGGCCATAAGGCAAACCTAATAGGCTTTGGGATAAGCAGTACTCAAGTCCTAGACGCGAGAATAAGGACTTGGGAACCCGCTCAAGTGTGCCATCTAGACAACGGAGCTCCGGATTCATCCTGTTGAAGAACAATACACTATCTAGGGCTTGGCATCCCGTAGAAGACCATCAACCTGGGGGTCCACACAACAAGGACCGAAACCCCTTCTCTCCTTCCGACGCAAGGGGCATTGCCCCTCTTACCTTTGTCTATCCAATAAGGCATCCTTGACTCAAGTATCCAACGACTGGATTCATCCCCAGATGTCCAAACCAATTTTAACCGATTGCTAATGTATAAATCCAGCAAGCTGAACTTCTTCAGTCACTGTAAAATTCACAGTTCGACCGAGCAAGGCATCCATACCCTCCGAATGGGTCAAGATGAAGATAGCATTTCTTCCTTCCCGCTGGAGGACCTACCTTATGAAGATAAACTCCTCAACCAAGAGCAGCAACAATTCGACTAGGCACTGATTGACCCCTGGGCACAGGTGCCAGAATCCATAGGAACCTCTTGCACAGATGCAATAGAAGTGGTAAATCTGGGCACTGAATCAGTCCAGAAAGAGGTCAAAATTAGTCGGCTCCTCCCAGAAGAACACCGACAGCTGTTAATTAAGCTACTATAAGAATTCGTAGAAGTCTTCGCATGGGGGTATAAAAACATGCCTTGCCTAGATGAGCAAATTGCAATTCATCAACTCCCTCCTAAGCTTGGAGTTCGTCCTGTCAAGTAGAAGCCTAGACACATGAGGCAGGAATGGGCATAGAAACTGAAGGACAAAGTGCAGAAGCAGCTCAACGTAAGCTTTCTCCAACTAATTTTCTATCTGGAGTGGGTGGCCAACATGGTGCCTGTGCCTAAGAAGGATGGTCAGGTACATATGTGCATCGATTACAAGGACTTCAACAAAGCAAGTCCCAAAGATGACTTCCCCTTACCCCACATAGACACCCTTGTGGATCATGCAGCTAAGCATAAAGTTTATTCGTTCATGGATGGGTTCTTGGGGTACAATTAGATCCTAATGGCTGAAGAAGATAAAGAGAAGACTACTTTTACAACCCCTTGGGGAGTTTTCTATTGTAGGGTAATACTGTTCAAGTTAAGGAATGCAAGAGCAACCTACCAATGGGCTATGACCACCTTTTTCCATGATCTGATGCATAGGGAAGTTGAGGTCTATGTGGACGACATGGTGGTGAAAGCTAAGTCCTATGATCAACACCTCGCACACTTGAGGAAGTTGTTTGTCTGGTAACAGAAGTATAAGCTTAGACTCAACCCCTCCAAGTCCACTTTCGGGGCCTCATCCGACAAGCTCTTTGGGTTTATCGTTAGTGAACGAGGGATTGAAGTAGATCCGAACAAGGCAAATGTGATCTTAAAGGAGAAAGAAGTTAGAAGTCTGTTGGGCAGATTGCATTACATAGGTAGGTTCATTTCAAAGTTGACGCCTACTTGTGAACCATTGCTAAAGTTGTTAAAGAAAAATGTAATTTTCAAATGGTTAGATCATTGTCAACAAGCCTTCGACCAAATTAAGATGCAGTTGGTAAAACCACCCGTCCTAGTGCCACCCTCACCAGGCAACCTTTGTTCCTTTACCTCTTAGTCTCCCCTACAACAATGGGTGCAATCTTGGGATAGCATGATTCCATCGGGAGGATAGAACATGTGATTTGCTATCTCAGTAAAAAGTTCATTGAGGTAGAGGAGAGGTATACATTGATCGAAAAATATTCTCTCCTTAGTTTGGACTATAAAAAAATTAAGGCATTATTTGATAGTCTATCCAGTCTTGCTACTTAGTAGACACAACCTCATCCGATACTTATTTGAATAACCATCTTTGGTGAGGAGATGTGTAAAGTGGCAACTATTGTTGGCCAAATTCGACATCAAATATGTTTTACAAAAGTCCATGAAAGCCTAGGCTGTAGCAGATCAACTAGTAGAGAACCCTTTGCCTCATCACAAGTTCTTGGAGGATTCTTTCCCAAATGAGTCGATATTCGATATCAGATTGCCAAATGATAAGTTGGAATCCACCAGCTCCCACCACTTATTTTTTGACAGTGTCGTCAACAATAAGGGTATTGAGGCTGGAGTTGTTCTTGTAGATTCTTAAGGATAGATATTTCCAATTTCCTAGAGGTTGCTATTTGAATGCACACACAACAAGACGGAATACGAAGTCTACATCTTGGGGTTGCGTTTAGCATTAGATTAGCAAATCATGCATCTTTAGGTCTATGGTGATGCCATGATAGTGATCTCTCAGACGCTTAACTGATGGAAAACTAGAGATCCTAAGCTGCAGCCTTACTAGGAATTGACATTAAATTTGGCAGCTCAATTCTAGTCCAACCATTTCCAGCACATCAGTCGCAAGTATAATGCCTACGCAGACGCTTTAGCTATTTTGGCGTCGTGGGTCAACATGTCAGAGTCAGATGATCTCTTGCTAGAGGTGAGCACCCTCGCAAGACCCGCCCATGACAACCCTCAACCATTGCTCATGATCAGAAACCAAGAGAGAGACTGGAACCCCAGCAACATACAAAAGGTCTCTGAGGTGAAACCCTATGAAAACAGTTGGGGTTCACGACATGCAAAAGAACCTTGGTTTCATGATATCCAAGTGTTCTTGGAAACTGGAGAATGTCTGCTGGAAGCCAACACTCGAGACCGACGTACTCTCACTCGATTGGCAGCTAGATAAGTCATGGGTGGAGGGGTCCTCTATAAACGGTCTTACAATTAGACCTTATTGAGGTGTGTGGACCAAGCTGAAGCACACACCCTTTTGAAGGAGTTACACATTGGCATGTGTAGACATCATATGAATGGCGTACTCCTTGCAAAGAAGATTATGCTCCAAGGATACCTTTGGAGCACCATGGAGGCAGACTACACTACATATGTCAAAAAATATCACAGATGCCAAGTCCATGGGAACCTAATTCATTGTCCCCCAAGGGAGCTTTAAAATATGGCTGCTCCCTGACCCTTCTCTATGTGGGCTCTTGATATAATGGGGGAAATTAAGCCAATAGCATCCAATGGTCACCGTTATATACTTTTGGCTATTGATTATTTTACTAAGTGGGTGGAGGCAACATCCTTCAAGACAGTAACAGCCCAAGCCACCCTCAAATTTATCAAAAACTACATCGTAACAAGGTATGGGGTCCTCTACGAAGTTGTGATAGATAACGGAGCCAACTTCGTGGCTAGGCAGGTGACAGACTATCTCCAGTAGTGTAATATCAAGCATCTACAATCATTCCCCTACTAGCCTCAGATGAATGGTACGATGGAAGAAGCCAACAAGACTCTTGTCAAGATGGTGTGGTGGGCCGTAACATTACAACATTTACTCTACGATGGGTCATGGAGCAAAAATGGAAGTGTCGTAAGAGGTCATTAGGAAAAATGGTACTTCCATAGAAGTGGACCATTGATGGTGGAGGTTCCGTCTAGGAGATGGAACCATCGACCGGGCAACAACTGTTCAACGATTTGTCATACGTGAGATGACACAAACGAGGTAGGACGATTAAGCGAGACTTGGGGTGAAAGGTTTAATGAAGTTTCTGCCTAAGAGGCCTAGCCTCGAATGGATATTTTCGGAAGACGGTCTGACCTTCTGGGGTAGGAAAGTTTGTCACTCTATAATGTAACATTATTTATCCAAATCGTGAGGTTGAATGCTTGATCTTGACTCACCACGATACCTACTGCCTATTTCCCTAAGTATAAGGGGTCAACACTAGCTCATCCTAATGTCCTCCCTTCGAGAGAATACTATTATTTAGGATGTAGGCCACCAAGTGTGCAACAGGTTGAAGATCTTTCATCTTTGTAGCTTTCTAGCTCATCCAGGGGTCCAACATGATTGTGGCATTTATTTCTACCACAGTCCATGCGATGTTCTTCAACGGGATGAAGATGTCCGCCCTGGAAGTCCGCAACCCAAGCACTTCCCTTAGCAAATGGGGGGAGAGAATCACGAGGTCATCCTTGAAGATTATCTTGACCTCGAGGTCCTTGTAGACAGGTTGCTAGGTTCAGGATCGTCTCGTCCGGTCTAAGGTCGTGCACGAAGGGAAGCAACCCTTGACAACAAAACAGATCCTCAATATCCAGCATGCCAACGAAATTTGCTGGACATCCGTAGAGGATTCTGTGGCTCTGGATATCTTCTCCAACTGGCAGTAGGAATTCTCGTCCATCCACAGGCCTAGGAAGCTCTCCCTCGTCCACCTCCTCCTTTGTAGGAGGGTCCACCACGCGAGGAGGTGAGGTTTCTACTCCACTCGTCCTTATGAAATGTCGCACAACTAATCAACACATATATAGGACCAAATCAACCGACAAAGGCGTTAGGTAACGAAGGGCTTACCAGTTGATGATTCTTCCCCTTGTGTGTTTTCAGGAATCACGGGGGAATAAGGACCTAACCTCTTGGTAGACACCTGAACTTTCAGTCGACGGGAATACACTTGCCCAAACCCCTTGGCCGTTGCTGATCGTAGACCAGCATCTAGAACGCCCGTTTGGCTATCCGACCACTCTGGGACGGTTGTTGCCTCTATCTCAATAGTTTGTTCGATAGCAACCTCCACTTCGGCCTTCGCCTTATTTTCAACGGTCATTGACGTTTCAATCTTGGCAACCACGTCCTCTTCTGGTGTAGCTTCTGGAAGAGGGTTAGCTCCCTGGCACTTGCAGTGTGCCAATGATTTACGTCACCTGCTATTTTCGAATAACAGGAGACGCCTTTGCTTGCAGTAGATGTTCCACCACTGTGTTGCCTCTTGCTCAGCCCCTTCCATGTTGCACCCATACCGATGGAGGGCTTTGAAGACCTACATTCTGTAGGCAAATAGGACTTCAAGATCTCGGAGGTCATCCTCGTCAATCACGACTAGGTGTGACAGTAGATGCAATTCCCCCATATCCTTCAGTCGGTGGGGAAAATGAACTGTTTCTTCTTCCCTGACCTTAGAAACTCTTGTGTCGACCTCTGATGCTCCAGAGCTGATCTCTAGCTGAACCTCTCTAGTAGCAGAGGGTTCCCCCTTTTGGCATGCAGCTTCCGCAGCTTTCTTACTACGACATTCTCGACTAGTTGTATCATTGGCCTTTCCTCTTAGCCCATGCTCTTGTAGCCGCCGCCCCCCCCCTTTTCCAATTGCGAGCATCCCTAGTAGCAGCCTCAACACTCCACTTGTGCAATCTCAATGCACAGTGGAATCCCTTTTCTAGGTTATAGAGATATTCCTTATCTTCCAACACAATATCTCCAGGGAAATAAAGCTCAAGCGGGTATTGGAAGTTCTCTTGACCTAGTTCGCATGCCTAAACTAGGAAAAGCTCAAACGCCGGCGTCACTGCACCCGCAACTTCGGTTCCATAGTCATACCCCACTCCAATCCAAGAAGCTTGCTTGCTACCCTCTACCATGAATCTATTCAAGGAATGATGCATCACAGCGAAGAAGAGGGGACTGCAATAGTCGCAGTGAAGAAGATGGCATTTGCCTTGAATCACCATAGAGGAGATGACCTTCCTTTTCGTGCACAAATAAGGTTTTTCCCGCACTTTCGTGTATTTATAGGAATATCTGGATATTCTAGTCTATTTAACCTGAATACAGCAACATACACAAGGTGGGTGACTTGATAGATCAGCGGATGGATACTCTGGACTTTTGTTGGATTTTATTGGAACACCGCCATACCCTCCGAAGAAGGGATTTAAGGGACAAGTCCTCTCCTTATCCTGATTCGCCCCAAGTATGCCAGGTCATCCTTAGACCTTGGTTGTCGGTTTGCCTCACTCCTGGTCCTTCAACCTCACCTAAGGAGGCACATTCTGTTGACCTTTATACTTGGGGGGTAAGCAGCAGATATCTGGATAGTCTAGGTCAAGCATTCGGCCCATCACAATTTGGATTCAAGTTAAGTGTTGTACTCTCGAGTACCAACTAGGACGCCCCAGAAGTTTGAGCCATCTTCCGACAATATCAGCCAGAAGCTAGGCCTCCTGAGCAGAAGTCTCATTTGGTCCTCCACCTCAAGTCCTTGGCTCAACGGACATACTCCGTTGAGCCATATCTTGTGCAACGAGTCGACATTGTTGTATTCTCTCTTGTATAACGAACCATAAAAAGGGACCAAAACTCAAAATAACAACTCTATAGTCTCAACTTGCAGTAAAACACAACATCCTCACGCATGCCCAAACTAATTCTTACGACCTAAAAAAGGAAAACAACCAATAGAATGAGCTACAACCCAACAAGTCAACTACTAAACAATCTCAAAACAACAACAATATGAATAAATACTAAAATACATGGGAAGACTAGGTTGAAATAAAATATAACATGCATGCCAAAAATATACAAAATCCATTTCTTAAAAAAATAATGACAACTATTATAACTATAGCATCCGCTACGACCGCATTTAACCCTTGCAACTGCGTCTAGAGTGTCACATACAATCCTGTGATAGGGCCTAGAGGTAACTAGTCATTAATCGTGCACGACACTATAGTATAATCCCATGTTATCGGGCCTAGATTGTAGTTGTACCATAATTACCACATTATCTTTCATTACTTAAAATTATGCAACACTATCATGCATCAAATCCAAACCAAAACTATGCATTATTAAATAAAATATACATTACATCATCCATCAATAATACAACAAATGCAACCACAGGTTGTGCCCTCTCTTTCATCTAGCTATCACCCGGAAGCCCACGGTGTTCCGCCAGTGGGGTCAGTGGATGGGTCGAGGTACAAAGAATGAAAAGGTAATTGTAGGAACGTATTACCACATGGGGTAGATGGCTCGTTATACGAAGTCACTACCTTATTTTTATGAAGAAAATAAGGAAAATCAGATGGAGAAGGATTCTTCCGCCATCGAAATGGTAAAAGCGCATAAATATAGAATGACAGCGTAAAACTAATGACTTCTGTGAAAAATGAGAGAAACTAGATATGAGACTCAATGTACTATTTGAGAAGGTGTTAGACACCCCTAAAGAGCCTGGGTAATCCTAACCTCTCTCCAGCTCTAAAAGAGAACACAATACTAGTCAGCTCGACCTACATCAACAAGGATTCATGCCAATAGCCTCATCCTAGAGGGTTCACCAGGGCATCAGGAGGAATAGCCTTACTTCTCCCGGTAAAAGGGGAACTACCCAGGTGTAAGAACTCATACACTTGGCTTGACCGAGGTTGGCAAGGATGTATGCTGACGGCCTCATCCTAGAGGATTCACTACGACATCAGGAGGAGTAGCCTTACTTCTCCCAGTACAAGGGGAATCGCTCGAGTGTAAGGACTCATACACCCGGCTTAGTTAGAGTCGGCAAGGATTCATGCCAACAGCCTCATCTTGATGACTTTATCAAGGCATCGGGATGGGTAGCCTTACTCCTCCCGATAAAAGGGGAATTGTCCGAGTGTAAGGACTCATACACCCGACTCAACCAGGGTTGGCAAGGATTCATGCCAATGGCCTCATCCTGATGACTTTATCAAGGCATCGGGAAGGATAGTCTTACTCCTCCCAATAAAAGGGGAACCGTCCGAGTGTAAGGACTCATACACCAGGCTCGACCGGGGTTGGCAAGGATGCATGTTGATGGCCTCATCCTAGAGGATTCACCATGGCATCGAGAGGAGTAGCCTTACTTCTCCTAATAGAAGGGGAATCGCTCAGGTGTAAGGACTCATACAACCGGCTCAGTTAGAGTCGGCAAGGATTCATGCCAACGACCTCATCTTGATGACTTTATCAAGGCATCGGGAGGGGTAGCCTTACTCCTCCCGGTAAAAGGGGAATTGTCCGAGTGTAAGGACTCATACACCCGACTCGACCAGGGTTGGCAAGGATTCATGCCAATGGCCTCATCCTGAAGGATTCACCAAGACATCGAGAGGAGTAGCCTTACTTCTCCTAGTAGAAGGGGAATCGCCTAGGTGTAAGGACTCATACACCCGGCTCAGTCGGAGTCGGCAAGGATTCATGCCAACAGCCTCATCCTGATGACTTTATCAGGGCATCGGGAGGGGTAGCCTTACTCCTCCCGGTAAAAGGGGAATGGTCCGAGTGTAAGGACTCATACACCCAACCTGGTCGGGGTCAACAAGGATTCATGCCGACAGCCCCATTTTGGAGGATTCACCAAGGCATTGGGAGGAGTAGCCTTACTTCTCCCGGTAAAAAGGGAATCATCTGGGTGTAAGGATTCATACACCTGGCCTGACTGAGGTCGGCAAGGATTCATGCTAACAGCCTCATCCTGGAGGGTTCACCAAGGCATCGAGAGGAGTAGCCTTACTCCTCTTGGCAAGACAAGCAGGAAAACATAAAATCTGTTGGTGTGTGGATGCACGCGAGATTCGGCAAGTAAAAAACGTTGAGAGGAGAGAATGGATAAAGGACGGAATAGCTACCGCTACAGACCTTTGGCTGAAGAGCCGAAGGTTTGGTGAGTCTACCAGTCTGCCTACTGGACATTCAAGTATTGGGTTGGATGTATGTCTGGTATGCCACCTTGCATTCCGAGTGCAAAGATTCATGCACCCAGTCTCAAAGGATAGGAGAGGCAGAAACCTTTGGGGAGACGGTCGTCTGTAAGCAGAGACGACGCGTTTGACGGTGGCTTTGCATTTACGATAAAAAGATACATTGAGAAATACGACAGTATAATTATAAATGCGTAAAGAGGCATGAGATTTCGCATGAAAACCCAAAAAATGAACCATGACGGAACTGATCTCGACGCATCCCAGGAGGATTCACCCGACGAGGAGGGCGGATGCCGGTACCTTCAGAAGCGTATCTGAAGGAATGAAACCCATGCAGATCCTTTGACCTTTCCCCATGTGTGGGGAAGGTCTAGTTTGATCATGGTTACGGGATACATGAGGCTAATCGAAGGACATTATGGTGAGAGAGAAGGAGACCGTCCTTCCTGGCTCGCGTAGCATTGCGCAACCGCAGGGAGGGGCTCCTCTTGCCAGAAGGATAGGGAGTTTACCTGCAAGGGGAAGTCGGTGATGGACGGAAGTCCTCGCTCTGGTTGGTGCGCCCAAAAGTCCTTCGTCCTTCAATGAGTTCGGGAAGGAGTCATCAGTACTTCCATCTTGGAAAGCTTTATATTCATGGTAGTTCTGTTTGGCCGATGGAACTATTACAGAGAATCACTAAGTGCTGGTAGGAGTTCCGTCCTTAGCACAGAATTGCCAGCCATTCTTCTCTCCTTTGGAGGGCGGCGAGCATGCTACTAGGTACTTGTAGGCTAGCTATCGTCTTGGACTGGAATTTCCATATTTTAATAGCTTGTTGAGTGCTTGAAAAGCTCCATTTTATTTCATGTCAGTTGGATGCATATGGAGTGAGTTATAGGTATTTTAAGTGGATTGTGCTTGCAAATAGCTATTGCAGTTTTTCATTCATCAAACACCCATTATTTCCCTACAACTTTTACAAATCCAAGAAATACTTTCTAGGCAACAAACACACATGAAAACACCTCCCTTCTAATAGAAATCAATTCTCAAAACACTTGGGATGTGCCTTCAAATGGGTTGGAAAAACTCAATAAACACTTGGATTCAAAACATTTCGCAAGATAAACCATTCAAGCATTCATCCATTCGACATCCATTCATCCAAACCAACATTCATCCACACAAATAACAACATCTATTTTTTGGGTTTTGGTATTTAAGCAAATGAACTTCAAATACATCTAAATCCTATTGAAAAATAGTAAGAAAAAATTAACCTAACAACAAGTATATAGATTGAGTATCATTAACAACAAACTCTAATATAAAACTAGATAAAATAAGATAGAATGGATAGGGGATAAACCTTCACTCCAAAACCTATGGATGGTGGTGGAGAGGAGACGTTTTCAGCATCAAGACCACCCCTCTCTTGGCTGGAATCACTTCCCACAACACCAAGACTGGAGAAAGGGAGCTTGGACGACCTCCTCTTGCCTCGAACCACTTCCCCATGGCCCCCTTCTTTTTTGGCTTTGAAGACCTGGAAATCTTGCCCTCTTTAAACCCTAGCTCCATGCAATCCAGCAACTATCCTCCTCCAAAAGCACGCCCTCTTGTCACCACGGCCTTGGACGATGGAAGAAAGTTGAGATTGGAAGTGTAGGTCGGCGATCTCCAAGCTTCTCCTCCAAGGGGAGGGAGTTACGACCCCTCTTGTGGTCTCCCTAGGGAGAGGAATGGGGAGGACGAGAGAGATGAGAATGGAATGGGAGCCCCCTGGTCTCTTGTATTTATAGAGTCCACATTCTCCTCTTTCCAATTTTGCCCATGTGGCTTCAAACTTTATTCCTACAAAAGATCACATACAAGGGTTTCCAAGACATTGAAATATAATATAATGGAATATAATATGATTAAGAATGTTGCCTTACATGTCATTCCAATGCAAAATAATAATTGAAGTCCTAGTTGTGCATTATTTAATCAAGTTGTATCATATTCATGCAATTCATATAAATTAAAGGTTATATGCAATTTTAGTTAATAAAGCATGATAATCATATATGCAAAGGAAACTTGATGAATGCCACCACCCAAACATGGAAACTTGACGAATGCAAAGGAAACTTGACGAATTAAAGGTTATATGCCATTCTTCTCTCCTTTGGAGGGCAGCGAGCATGCTACTGGGTACCTGTAGGCTAGCTACCATCTTGGACTGGAATTTCCATATTTTAATAGCTTGTTGAGTGCTTGAAAAGCTCCATTTTATTTCATGTCAGTTGGATGCATATGGAGTGAGTTATAGGCATTTTAAGTGGATTGTGCTTGCAACTAGCTATTGCAGTTTTTCATTCATAAAACACCCCTTATTTCCCTACAACTTTTACAAATCCAAGAAATACTTTCTAGGCAACAAACACACATGAAAACACCTCCCTTCTAATAGAAAACACCTCCCTTCTAAGAATGTTGCCTTACATGTCATTCCAATGCAAAATAATAATTGAAGTCCTAGTTGTGCATTATTTAATCAAGTTGTATTATATTCATGCAATTCATATAAATTATTTAATAGGAAACTTGACGAATGCCACCACCCAAACATGGATCGCCACCACCTTCAGGCTTTTGCTTGAGCAAAGGAAAAAGAGGGGAAGAATATGGGGTTGTCTTGTGTGTCAGGGGAGGGAAAAAAGGGGGTGAGAGAAGAGAGAGGGGAAAAGATAGAAAGGGAGAGAGAAAAAAAAAAAATATAATGTGAACTGAGAAGCTAGAATGGGTTGAAGAAGCTAAAATCCCTAAAAGCCCCACAAAACCACCAACACTGCTGCTCCACACTCTGCCACCTATCCACAGTCATTGTCCAACATTGCTTGCACCTTGCCTCTAATGAGACCTCAAGGCTAGACGCTGGAAGTCACCATTAAAAAATCGATAACCTTGGTTCACACGAAAGAAAGGAGTGTCGAGAACTCACCCTCTATAGGTTTTGATGATGTCAAATAACTTGACATGGAGCAAATGAAGGCATGAAGAAACCAAGTCTAAGATATAAATTTATAAAGTCATAAAGAATGAATAAAGAAATTATATGAAGGTAGAAAGTTAAAGAAATTTGAAGAATTAGAAATGAAGATGATGAAGCCAATGAAAACAAGCCATGAGTACATTCACTTAAAAAGGTTTGGACACTACGTTGACCCCTCATACTTGGGGTTATATAGTTAACATCATGGTTAGTTTGGGAAAAACATCTAGCCCCTCGTGATTTGGGTTGGAGCGCAAGCATTGCACTCTTCGTGTGCTAGCCAAGGTAGCTAGGAGGCATCGATCGGTTGCCAGTTTTCTCGACTGGAACCTGAACCTCCCAAGTGTCAGTTCCACACTATTTTCTACTCCACGCGTAGCAATTAGGTTCGACCCTCACCGCCTACATGTGCTGCCTAGTTGTGGACGTGTTGGCATTCAGTCACCTTTTGTTGAGTTATTCGCGACATTGTGAACCCTGTTTGTTGTGTCACCCCTCGCACAACAAACCTATTATGTTGTGTCACCCTTCGCATAACAAACCTACTCCATTGAGTCTTTCCTCATGTAACGAACCTACCACTTATCTTATGGTAGATCTTCCCTTGAAGTCAGAGGAAATTCTATTGGTTAGTTGATAGCTTCGTCACTTAGACGAAGCTTCCACTTGCACTTATGCTTGGGAGGTATCCACTTCCCTGTTTGACGGATTTTCCTCTGGAGGTCAGAGGAAATTCTGCTATTCGTTGATAGAAGTTCCATCCTGTCAATGACACTTCCATTTATACTTGTGTTTGTGAGGCTTCCGCCCCCTTTTTAGCAAGTTTTCTTTGAAAGTCAAAGGAAGTTCCCCTAGTCGTAATACCTTTACGGTATGACCGATTGTAGAGTAAAGCCTGTTTGATCAATCGTAAAGTAAAGTTTATAGTATTTCGGTCAGCAGTAGAGTAAAGCCCATAGTGTTACAGCTAGCCGTAGAGTAAAGCCTGAGAGTGTTAGGAAATCTCCGCTCATCGCACGTTTGGTCATGCACCATCTTCGAAAGCGACCAGGACCTTAGAACCAAACACGTGAAAGCCTACTTTGATAGCTGACATTCTGCCGTCTTCAGTCACCTCGAGTGCCAGAACCTGATTGCTAGGTTCTGAACTTGGCGTTCAGAAGTTGAAGAGACCCATGCGTTTATTTTCGTGTGCACCCTCTTAAGACCTTGTTAACATAAATTGTTCCATAATCGTGATTGGTTACGACTATTACGAGGTTTGTGAAGGGTAAAGGTTAAGATTGTCTCATTCAATCCCGTGGGACAACACACCTCACTCCTATAAATATAGTTGAGAGTTCCATTAGAAAAGGATCTAGAATTGTCGTTTCAGCTACTCCCTTGACTTGACGATCACCAGCTACTGGCGTACTGCATCTAGAGAATTCGACCAGCACCCACATCATCTCATTCGCATCTCGTCTGACTAGTGAGGTTTTGCAACTGAAGGCTCATCACTCACCCGTCCAATTGAAGCTTCCAGGCAAGGCTCTAGTTTTAGGACACCACACAACAACGCCTCCCTTGTAAGTAGGCCTTCCTCCAACTTTTTGACCTCCTCCCCCATGGGGCATGCGATCTTGCATGCCTAGGGGAGGATGGTCCCAATCCTTTACATGCATTGTCATTTTCTCCCCACATTGGACGATCACCTATGGCCCGAACTCGATGCGTGTCATTTATTTTAGGGCCACATTTGGCCCTCTCTTTTGTGTTCCTTTGCCTATCGAACCTTCCAAGATAAGGAATGTTTTCAATTATTAGTTTAGGAAGTTGGATTAAGGTGTTTCCTTGACTTGACCTAACAGCAAGTTTGTCCGAGCAGGATGTCACCACCCCTCCAATGATCTATCATTTACCATTGGTTGCTTGGTATTTTCATTTATTTCATGAATTTGTTAGTTCAATCTTTTTACATTCATGCTTATACGTTGAGAGGATCCTTGTGGCTGCATGTTTTATGCACTACATTCCTTTTGGACTATGTACTTTTCTTCTTTTTCACCATGTGAGATGAAGGACGAAATCTGGCTTTTAGCACCTTGATTTCTACCCTATCGGCTAGTGGATGAGCCAAGTGCTAGCCTTGAGCCTAGCACCATTGACGACTCTCCACCTTAGTCGCCCCTTCTTGCACTCCCCATCCAACCTCACAACCAGTTGTCGTGTAGACGATCAGGTTTGGCTTTCTCTCATGTGAATGCCTGGCACTTACACGTTGCGGCCTTTGGCAAGGTGTCGTGAGACTTGACTCATTCTTGAGTCCTTGTGCAGCTCTCTAATTGAGAACACTTGGTTCTAGGCACTTTTCCTGGAACCCTTTGGTGGTGACTCTTGGAGGTATTCTTGCCCCTTGCTTTCTTGTTTGCGTAGTACAATACCCTGGAGCTAGTGCCAGCCACGGTACCTTTGGTGTTTCTAGGTCAATTTTCGACCTTACCATGACCGGAACACAAAGAAAATCCCAGGTTTGTCTCTAGTTACACTTATTTCATGAGTCATTGAGAGGTTGAATTTCATCCGGACTGGCTAGGGGGTGCCTCCAAAGTTCCTTATCCCATCTTTTGGATAGCAGACCCCTTATTATACCCATTTTCACTATTTTAATTGAGATTTTCAATCTTTTTTGTGAGGGATTTATCTTTCCTTCACAGGTTTTCTTATTTTTCTTTAAAATAAGGTGGTGACTCCATTTATTTACATTTTCTTGACATTTTACTTGGAGCCTGTTTTCTGTTCTCGTTTATCCTAAGGATGGTATGGTTGTCCATTGAGGGATCTGTCTGAGGTATAGCAATACACTAGTATATGTCACTCATTTAGATCCTAAGTCTACACTTATTAAAACCTACACAAACCAAAAATGTTATAACAAATTTTACAAATGTTATAACAATTTACTATTCACATGACTCAAGATTCCTGGAAAATCGTTATATCGTTTTGGATTTTTGATTTTATTTGACACTTAGGAAACATTTTGAAAAATAATTCCATAAGAAAAAATCCCATAAATTAAGGAATTTAGGAAAATCCGTATAATGATTTTATAAAATCGTTATAATGAATTTTGAATTTCAAATAACACTTAGGTAAGTTTTTGAAAAAATATTTACTTAGAAAAATAATCCAGGAAAATCCATAATTTTAGTTGGTTGAATGTTCAACCTTAAACACTTAATTTGTAATCATTTTAATAGTGATTAGATTAGACTCAAGCTTTTTAAGCTTGAGGGTGGACGTAACTAGTTGGTAAACTACCTAAAAGTCTTTGTGTGTTTTATTTTTATTGCATTTTACTTTGAATTTTGTATTTAGGTTTATTGTGAGTTATTTAGTTTTATTTTCACATCGATTCGATTATTTGCACGTTAGTTATTTTGTATCTTGATTAAATTTATACAAATTTTTTTGAAAATTTGTAAAACCACTATTCACTCCCCTTCTAGTAGGTGTGATCGATCCTAACAAAGATTAGGTGGGTTTTGATGTTTAGGGGAGGAGGAAAATAGGGGTGAGAGAAAAGAAAAGAGAAAAGAGAAAAAGGGAGTGAGAGAAAAAATAAAAATAAAAACTTAAATCATTAATAAAATAAATATAATAAATACATATCTTTCCGAGAGAGAACGACGGCAAAGGAGGAGATCGGGTGACACGGAGGAGGAGGGAGATCAGCTTTGGCTTTGGCTTCAGCTTTGGTGAAGGAGGGAGGTTGGCAGGGATGTGACGATTTAGATGATGGAGAGTTTCAAGGTTTCATGCAGGGGAGAAAACTGGGTTGAAGAAGGATTTTTTCATAGAAGCTTTTTTATGTTGAAGTTTTTTTTTTTGTTGAAACGAGGAGTTAAAAAAAGTTGGTAAAAATGAGATTTTTGAAATAAATGTGAATGAATAATAATTAATTGAAGTTGAAATGAAAAGTAAATACTATACGTACTTACGTTATTTGATAAATTAGTATTTAACTTCAACTGTGCATTGTAATAACATTTGATATGATGTAATTAAAACTATATGAATAATATAATAGTTGAAGTTAAATTTTTACTATTATTACTGTGTGAAGTTTAATTATTTATTAAAAATAACTATAGCTCAAAATTGTGCATAATAAAATTAACTGGAGTTTCAGAAAACAAATGTTGCCTTAGTGTCACATCATAGAGATCTCTTATATATTGTTGTAAATAGAAGGTGCTATATCATCATTTTTCATTTAAATAACATCTTATAGCACTAGTCTTAATAATGATATATTTACCAAAAAAAAGAGACTATTTTACACAAATAAATTATCAATATTACGATGTAGTTAAGTTATCGATAATGTTTTTTATAGAAAAATAATGTCAACTAAAATAAAGCTGACATTTTAGGTAAGCTAGAATTTCACCCTTTTTAGGCCAACACAATTTCAAAGGTAAAATATTTTTTATTTTTTTTGATAACAACAATAAAAAAATATACTTCTATTAATACTTTTTGTTAAAATATAAACTTAATATAATAAAAAGTCTTACAAATCTCATTTTTAAATGAAGAAACCTAAAAATATGTTTATAATATTGAATTAGAAATTATTGGCTCAATTTTTCTATATGTATTTAGATGGAACATTTTACATTGATTTTCCTAATTTCTTTTGAAGGAGGTGAGAAAATACGAAATATCTAATTATATACATTCTAGAAAATTTTAGTTTCATTTATCTAATTTCTATACAACACAAATCCAAAAAACCCAAAATTTTCTTTATGAAATTTTTGTTTCCACTTCGAAACAAACACCTTGTTAAGATAGTTGTAAGTTTAACAAAGCCTTGCATTTTGCATGCTCCATTGATTAAATTCACAACATATATATCTCTGTTGAGCCATATCTTGTGCAACGAGTCGACATTATTGTATTGTCTCTTGTATAATGAACCATAAAAAGGGACCAAAACTCAAAATAACAACTCTATAGTCTCAACTTGCAGTAAAACACAACATTCTCACGCATGCCCAAACTAATTCCTACGACCTAAAAAAGGAAAACAACCAATAGAATGAGCTACAACCCAACAAGTCAACTACTAAACAATCTCAAAACAACAACAACATGAATAAATACTAAAATACATGGGAAGACTAGGTTGAAATAAAATATAACATGCATGCCAAAAATATACAAAATCCATTTCTTAAAAAAATAATGACAACTATTATAACTATAGCATCCGCTACGACCGCATTTAACCCTTGCAACTGCGTCTAGAGTGTCACATACAATCCTGTGACAGGGCCTAGAGGTAACTAGTCATTAATCGTGCACGACACTATAGTACAATCCCATGTTATCGGGCCTAGATTGTAGTTGTACCATAATTACCACATTATCTTTCATTACTTAAAATTATGCAACACTATCATGCATCAAATCCAAACCAAAACTATGCATTATTAAATAAAATATACATTACATCATCCATCAATAATACAACAAATGCAACCACAGGTTGTGCCCTCTCTTTCATCTGGCTATCACCTGGAAGCCCACGGTGTCCTGCCAGTGGGGTCGGTGGATGGGTTGAGGTACAAAGAATGAAAAGGTAATTGTAGGAACGCATTACCACATGGGGTAGATGGCTCGTTATACGGAGTCACTACCTTATTTTTGCGAAGAAAATAAGGAAAATCAGATGGAGAAGGATTCTTCCGCCATCGAAATGGTAAAAGCGCATAAATATAGAATGACAGCGTAAAACTAATGACTTCTGTGAAAAATGAGAGAAACTGGATATGAGACTCAATGTACTATTGGAGAAGGTGTTAGGCACCCCCAAACAGCCTGGGTAATCCTAACCTCTCTCCAGCTCTAAAAGGGAACACAATACTAGTCAGCTCGACCTACATCAACAAGGATTCATGTCGATGGCCTCATCCTGGAGGATTCACCAAGGCATTGGGAGGAGTAGCCTTACTCCTTCCAGTAAAACAAGTGGGGAATTACTGGTGCGAGGATTCATGCAGGATCTGGTGGGAAAGGAGGAGAGGTGAAGGGCACGGTGATAGAACGTTGGCTGAAGAGTTGAAGGTCTGGTGAGCCTGCCAATTGGCATGTTGAACGGTTGGGTATGGGGTTGGCTTCCGCATGGCATGCCGCCTCTCTTCCTGGGTACAAGGATTCATACACCCAGTTCGACCGGGGTTGGAAATGATTCATGCCGACAGCCTCATCCTAGAGGGTTCACCAGGGCATCAGGAGGAATAGCCTTACTTCTCCTGGTAAAAGGGGAACTGCCCAGGTGTAAGAACTCATACACCTGGCTTGACCAAGGTTGGCAAGGATGTATGCCGACGGCCTCATCCTAGAGGATTCACTACGGCATCAGGAGGAGTAGCCTTACTTCTCCCAGTACAAGGGGAATCACTCGAGTGTAAGGACTCATACACCCGGCTTAGTCAGAGTCGGCAAGGATTCATGCCAACAGCCTCATCTTGATGACTTTATCAAGGCATCGGGATGGGTAGCCTTACTCCTCCCGGTAAAAGGGGAATTGTCCGGGTGTAAGGACTCATACACCCGACTCGACCAGGGTTGGCAAGGATTCATGCCAATGGCCTCATCCTGATGACTTTATCAGGGCATCGGGAGGGATAGTCTTACTCCTCCCAATAAAAGGGGAACCGTCCGAGTGTAAGGACTCATACACCTGGCTCGATCGGGATTGGCAAGGATGCATGTTGATGGCCTCATCCTAGAGGATTCACCATGGCATCGGGAGGAGTTGCCTTACTTCTCCTAATAGAAGGGGAATCGCTCGGGTGTAAGGACTCATACACCCGGCTTAGTCAGAGTCGGCAAGGATTCATGCCAACGACCTCATCTTGATGACTTTATCAAGGCATCGGGAGGGGTAGCCTTACTCCTCCCGGTAAAAGGGGAATTGTCCGAGTGTAAGGACTCATACACCCGACTCGACCAGGGTTGGCAAGGATTCATGCCAATGGCCTCATCCTGAAGGATTCACCAAGACATCGAGAGGAGTAGCCTTACTTCTCCTAGTAGAAGGGGAATCGCCCGAGTGTAAGGACTCATACACCCGGCTCAGTCGGAGTCGGTAAGGATTCATGCCAACAGCCTCATCTTGATGACTTTATCAGGGCATCGGGAGGGGTAGCCTTACTCCTCCCGGTAAAAGGGGAATGGTCCGAGTGTAAGGACTCATACACCCAACCTGGTCGGGGTCAACAAGGATTCATGTCGACAGCCCCATTTTGGAAGATTCACCAAGCCATCGAGAGGAGTAGCCTTACTTCTCCCGGTAAAAGGGGAATCGTCTGGGTGTAAGGATTCATACACCTGGCCTGACCAAGGTCGGCAAGGATTCATGCTAACGGCCTCATCCTGGAGGATTCACCAAGGCATCTTACTCCTCTTGGCAAGACAAGTAGGAAAACATAAAATTTGTTGGTGTGTGGATGCACGCGAGATTCGGCAAGTAAAAAACCTTGAGAGGAGAGAATGGATAAAGGACGGAATAGCTACCGCTACGGACCTTTGGCTGAAGAGCCGAAGGTTTGGTGAGTCTACCAGTCTGCCTACTGGACATTCAAGTATGGGGCTAGATGTATGTCTGGTATGCCACCTTGCATTCCGAGTGCAAAGATTCATGCACCCAGTCTCAAAGGATAGGAGAGGCAGAAACCTTTGGGGAGACGGTCGTCTGTAAGCAGAGACGATGCGTTTTACGATAAAAAGATACATTGAGAAATACGACAGTATAATTATAAATGCGTAAAGAGGCATGAGATTTCGCATGAAAACCCAAAAAATGAACCATGACAGAACTGATCTCGACGCATCCCAGGAGGATTCACTCGACGGGGAGGGCGGATGCTGGTACCTTCAGAAGCGTATCTGAAGGAATGAAACCCATGCAGATCCTTTGACCTTTCCCCATGTGTGGGGAAGGTCTAGTTTGATCATGGTTACGGGATACATGAGGCTAATCGAAGGACATTATGGTGAGAGAGAAGGAGACCGTCCTTCCTGGCTCGCGTAGCATTGCGCAACCGTAGGGAGGGGCTCCTCTTGCCAGAAGGATAGAGAGTTTACCTACAAGGGGAAGTCTAACAACACCTCGTTAAGATAGTTGTAAGTTTAACAAAGCCTTGCATTTTGCATGCTCCATTGATTAAATTCACAACATATATATCTTTGCAAAAAAAAGTCGCATATTATCCATAGGCCATAACAATCCGCAAACGAATCGACGATCATGATTTAACCGTTGGGAGATTTTCAACTCAAACTCCCAAACGTATATCTGCGTATAAAGGAGGTACATTTCCGCGTACAAGGGAGGTACTTTTACCGAGTCGGATAGATACGAATAAACAAATGAAAACGTTTTGTTTTTGTTTTTTGAAAATTATTTGTTAGTTTTACTTGTTTTAAATACTTTTTTTATTTATTTTGTATTTTTTTGAAATAATATACGTATAAGATAGAGGGCCAGTGCTGGTTTTGATATTAATATTTATTTATTTTTAAAGAAGGGTTTAAAAGAAAGGCGTGGTCTTCTCACCGCCTTCTTTCGACGGCTTGTAACCTTCAAGTGCCGAACAGCCGAAGGTTAGACTTCCTGATCTCCCCCTCCCTTCTTCTTCTCTCGTGATCTCGATTTGTCCCACGAATTCTACACCCTCGAATTGGTGTCGATTGGGCGGAATTAAGCGTTTTCTCGCAATCCGCTTCCTGCTTCCCTAGTTTCTCTCTTGGTTTCGCCCCCTCTTTTTCTCGATTTCTGCAATCCATTGGTTTTGAATATCTGTATTTCTTTTCTGGTTTGAGCTTTTTCCCCAGTTTTTGGATCGTGTTCTTCGAGGATTATGTTGATTCGTTATTGGATTAGGTTTTTGATCTTCTGTTTTGGGGATATATTTGTGTTTGACCATCTTATTATGGTTCCTACGATTGGTGAACAGGCGATTGGTGCGCATTGAGTAGTGGTGGTATTTCTTGAAGGGACAGATCTCTGGACATGTGAATGATGATGACTGTTCCTATGGACAACTCGACATTGGCTTCTTCGCAGCGGCATGTACAGAGGCTTTACAAGGAGGTATTTCCTATTGTACGGCCTTCGTAGGGTTCTGAATTTTTTCATGTGGATGTTCTATTGTTTGTTTGTGATCTTATTTCTTGTTTTGTTATCTCTTGCATAGCTTTACTACTATTATTTGTTAATCTCTGCCTAGTTGAAGAACGGTTTGTTCCCCTCTTTGCAGAACATTGAATTGGAGAATGGGCTAAGGAAGTCAGCAAAGAAAAAAATTCCCTTAGATCCAAATGTTTGGCTGCAAATGCGAGAGAACTATGAAACCATACTTCTTGAGGACCATGATTTCTCTGAACAGCAAGATGTAGAAATTTCCCTTTGGCAGTTGCATTACCGACGAATTGAGGAGTTCCGTGCACATTTGAATGCTGCACCTACAGCCACATCATCAACTTCATTGGAGGATTGGAAAGCTTTGAATCGTTCTGAAAGGTTAAAAAAGATTCGAGCTTTCTTTAAAAGTTTCCTTTCGGAGGCCAGTGGATTTTATCATGAGCTGATGCAGAAGATCAGATCAAAATATGGCTTGCCATTAGCATTTTTCTCTGACTATCCTGAAACCCAATTTATCTCAGCAAATGATGAAAACAAAATGGCTCAGATGAAGAAAGGCCTAATTTCTTGTCACCGATGTTTGATATACTTGGGTGATCTTGCTCGTTACAAAGGCTTGTATGGTGATGGAGAATCCTCGGTTTGTGACTACGAAGCTGCATCCAGTTACTATGTACAAGCTACTAGACTATGCCCCTCAAGTGGCAATCCTCATCATCAGGTGTATTTTTTAGAATATGTTACAGTAGTTCATATTATTTCTAAGAATTTGAACCTTTAGATGCCTTGTTTCTTAAGATTCTTAAATAAAATTAAATTGCTATTTACAGCTTGCAATACTAGCATCCTATAGTGGTGATGAGCTGATTGCCCTCTATCGTTACTTTCGGAGCTTGGCTGTGGATAACCCATTCTCAACAGCAAGGGATAATTTGATAATTGCATTTGAGAAGGTATGGTCTACTGATGTAAAGTTCTTTTCCTATGAATTCAATTCTAGCACTGTAGTAGGTTTTTTGCTTGTCCTAATTCCTAAATGTACATTACTAGAATCCTTTTGATGGTTGTTTTTTCCATAAATTACATTCTTATGTGCTTCTCATCCATGCCTTCTTTTGATAGTGTCATGGTCCCAAAGTAATGGAAGTGCATGTTGGTCTGTTTTCTTCTTGTTCTTTTTGTGTTATTTATTGATTATCTCACTAGTCGTGTGCTTCTATGAAGTGATGGATTGGGTTTGCTCAAGATTAATGAATGGAAATATTTGAAGTAAAATAACATGTTTTTTCTATTTTTATTTTATCTATTGAAGGATTTTGAAATAGTACATTTATTGATTTAATCCTGAAATAATGTATAAAACACTAAAATATTCTAGCAAAGTAATTTTTAAAACAGTAAAAAAAAAAATCACAAACCGTTTCAACCTTGAACCTGCTGGTTTAACCTTGCAGTTTATGCTGAACCAACTGTTTTAGTGGTTGAATTGGGCCCTTTTGACCCAGCAACTTTGCCAGTTCCTGGTCTGAACATTTCAATTGGTCAGCCTGGTCTGTTTTTTAAAACTGTGTATCGATCTTTCTTTCATATTTAATGGTGCAGAATTTATTTTAATATTCCTTGTTAAATTTCTGATACGATTGTAGTTAGTACAGAAATTTTTTCCTTTGGAGAATCAGAAAAATATCTAGGCCAATGACTACTTTTTTGATTATTGTTTCATTTTGTAGAAATATATATTCTGAGAAGTTGTTTATTACAAATTCCTTATACTTTCTTATTTAATAAAATTTAATCTTCACTGTTAAAAAGTTGTTGGTAAAAAATGTAGAGTTTATTTTAATATTCTTTATTAAATTTCAGATTTTTTCATGATAAGAAGTACAGGGAAGTGTTTCATTGGGAGAATCAGAAATATATCTAGACTAATGACTACTGTTGTTTGTTATGTCTGGCTTAGTGCATAGAATTTTCTTATATGCTTGTTAATCTCTGGTACTTATGAGACATGTAATTCATTATTATGTGGTGGCTTGTAACCATTAATTTTGAAAGGCTACCTCCAACCCAAATTCTAACAAATAAAAATTACAGGGAAAAAGTATGCAAATGAGTAGATATGGATTTTTGAATGTATGTGCTAACTTAGAAATAGAGTCTATGTGAAAAAGGTTCCAGGCAAGCAACTTAGTTTGTTAGTTACGTATTTCAATAGTAGGTAGCCACCAGAAATGTGCATCAACAACAAAGACAGATTTTTGCGTCGTTATTCATGTTGGACCTTCCATGTCATTCCTTGTTTTTAATTCATAGTACAAACTTCAAAATAATAGTGTCTGAAATTCTGAACTTGTCCAAATTACTATCTTAGACAATGAGTGATTGATTTTTTGTAGGTATGATGTGTAGTTGTTGAGATGGATGCCTAGGTGTGATAAGTACCTGACTATCTGAACATTTACTTGCTTTTATCTTGTTGTGATCAGATCCTTGATCTAGAAAAGATACATGCATTTTTAAGTGTGAAAAGTTTTAAAAGGCTAAATACTTTTTTTTAATATGATTAGAATTTAGATGTTTATGTGTATGCAATTGCTGATACAGTGGTAGTCTCATTCATTGTAATATTGTTATCTGTTATTTTGTATGTAATTTAATGTTATTTAGTGATTAGTTACAAATACATATATCTATGTATAATTTTGCATTTAATAGTATATAACAGTAATAATAAAAATACCGATTTTAAAATTATTGGTTTGATTGGTGCTTAGATGCACAAGATGCCCAAGTTTGATGCCATGGTGCCTTAGTAACTGTGTTAAGATAAATGCGATTAATATATGTGAATATGGGGCTAAAATAGTTGTATTTGATATTTAAATAATTAAATGTGATCAAATTATAAAATATTATAAAAATAAAAAATAAAAAATAAATGAGAGTGTGGAATAGTGCAAGTGAGATGTGGTTTTCTCTTGGATTGTATTTGTGTTGAATTTCCAAGAATATCCCTGACAATTGTGTGCCTAAGGTCATCCTATTGAGTGGGACTTATGTTCCAGAAAATTTAGACTGTTGCATATTTTAAGTGTTCCTGAAATCCTAATATTTCTGGATTTTAATTTCATAGGAAGCCCATGAATTATTGTTATATATCTTCTATTGTACAATTAGTATGCCGCCCTCTTTTATCTTACATTATTGCCTTGCAATGTCTCAGAATCGTCAGAGTTATTCCCAACTTCCAGGCAGCAACAAGATTACTGTCAAAACAATGCAAGGACGAATGAATGGAAGAGGCAGAGTTAAAGCGAGAGGAGATGACACAATTTTGTCTAAGGATGGTTCTCATGGACTTCACCTAAGCAAGGGAAAAGGCCTCAATATTCCTGATATATTTAAAACATTTTCTACTCGGTTTGTCCGACTTAATGGAATACTTTATACTCGCACAAGGTACTTTAATTATAAGGTCAGAAAGATTCCAACTATCATTATATTTCTTGGATTAACAATTGAATGTTGATTTTTCTGTTCAAACAGCTTAGAAACTTTTGAAGACAATTTTTCTTTCGTAACAAGTGGTTTGGATGAGCTTCTCTCTTCTGGACCTGAAGAAGAGCTAAACTTTGGTACAAATGCTGCTGAAAATGCACTGTTTGTTTTGAGGCTTATCACTATTCTTATTTTCACTGTTCATAATGTGAACAAAAAGTCAGAAGACCAATCATATGCCGAGATTTTGCAGCGCTCTGTTTTGCTCCAGAATGCTTTTATTGCTGCATTTGAATTTGTGGGACACATTGTCAAAAGATGCACACAACTACGTGATGCCTCATCAAGCTATCTGTTACCTGGTGTTATGATATTTATGGAATGGCTTGCATGTAATCCACAAGTTGCTTCAGGTGATGATGATGAAAAACAATCTGTTGCAAGATCATTCTTCTGGAACCATTCTGTGGAACTTTTGAATAAGCTGCTACTAAGTGGGCTTGTGTCTCTCGATGGTGATGAAGATGAAGTGTGCTTCTCCAATATGGGCATTTATGAAGCAGAAGAAACCGAGAATAGACTTGCATTGTGGGAGGATTTTGAACTGAGAGGTTTTACACCTTTAGCTACAGCACAGCTTATCTTGGATTTCTCAAGTAAACATTCACTTGGAAGTGATGGGAGTAAGAAAGAGAAAAAGGCTTGCACTCAAAGGATTCTTGCCGCAGGAAGATCTATCATGGATATTGTTAGTGTCGGTCAACAGAAAATATATTTTGATTCAAAACTCAAGAAATTTATTATTGGTCCACAGTTTGCAGCACCTGTACCTGACTTGATGGGTGTAGTGTCAGATAGTTCCATGCATAATGGTGTCAGAAATGATCCTCTGGTTGATCAAGATCTTGGATGCATTCAATCAAATGTAATTCCTTGTCCAGAAGAAGAGGAAGAGGAAGAGGAAGAGGTGATTGTTTTCAAGCCTTCCATGGTTGAAAAGAATCCCATAGTTCCAATTCCAGCTTCTTATGATGCCATCCATCCAGTTTCCATGGTTGAAACTCTGTCCTCTCCAATTATGGCTCCACATTCTGCTTTGCATCCTCAATCATCTTCTCATACACATATTACTGATGGCTTTGCTCATTCTACACAACATAGAAAAGCTACTACATCCAAGTGGTTTATGGAGCAAGGGATTTATCTTCCTGATGAAAGGCTAAGAAATGCAAAGATCAATGAAAATGGATTTGGCAGTGATGCTGGATCTCAAGAAGATTTAAGCACTCTCCAATCTAATAAAATTTCAGTACCATTCTCTATGCCATGGAATTCCAGCATAAATGGTGTGTCATCTGGTCAGATAAAAGCATCTAATTGGGATTCCATGCCACCAGTGGCAAGGATTTCTGAAGACATGACTATAAATTCCTCAACAACAATACCAATGAATACTAGAAGAAGTCCAGTGAGTCGGCCAGTTAGACATTCAGGCCCCCCTCCTGGTTTTAGCCAAGTTCCTATTAAACAACAAGAAAATTCAAACTTTGTTTTGGATTTTAAGGACCAGGATCCTCTAGGGGATGATTATAGCTGGCTTGATGGTTATAAGCCACCATCAATGAAAGCCCCATTGACTGAAAGTCCCGTCAGTCAGATAGCACATGTATCTAATGTGAATCCTGTTAACAGTGGTTCTGTTAGTGCAACAGGTTTTCCATTTCCTGGGAAACAAATACCTAAGCTTCAGAATGAATTAATTAACAACAATGAAAGGAGAGAACATAACCAGCTTCTTGAAAACTTGACACTTTACTCTGGAAAGAAGCTTCAAGTAAATCAGCTTAGTGTTCCAGGTTTGGAACAGCATCAAGCACAAATGCCCAGTCGTTACTATTTTTGAGATGGTTTTCATCATGTGGTAAATGGTGGGGTACATATGGCTTTACTTGTTACATTTTGACAAATTTTCTTGTTTCTCTTGTCATTTCCACTTTTTATACTTAATATGAACGATTGTAATTTTGTTCTAGGTTATGACTCCATCATAAGTTGGGCTTGCTTCCTTGTGCTTTGGAATTCAGCCTTGACCATTGCCCTCTACGATATTGTTGAACTTATTTGCAGCATGGATGGTAATTGGAGTGCTGTAGGCACTATATCTTGGTCAGTTCTGAACTTCCTACATGTTTAACAAATCAATTTTTTGCATCTGCACAGGATGAAGAATCTGATACTGAATAGTTTTTGTTAAAGCTGAGCGTCTACTGAAAATTATTTTTTAATAATGGTACTAAAACAAAAAAAGGGAAAAATGTGGAGAAAATTTGCTGTGCTTTGATTAATTCATCATCTATACAATTGGTCAACTTTCCTTGGGTGATAAATTATATAGTTGAAGTTCTAAAAGTTATATAGTGGAAGCAAAAGGACAATTTAGCATATGGAACAGTCAGGAAAGGTAGTTGTCATTACAGAGGAATTTCATTGTTAGATTTGATTTAGTGGCTTAATGTTTAGGATTGAAAAAATTTTAGACTTTATGCTAGAGTTTGATCGAATATTTTATGCCTTGTTTGGAAGGATATAATACTGGCTGGTTTGTTTCCTGTCCTTGTGATATTTTCCATCTGTAACTTGAAGACTTCATTTTAGTTTAGGGTAGTTGACCTGTGAAGTAATATTTATATGAGAAATTTAAATAATCAAGGTATTAGATATTGCCAAGATTCTATTTTGATATAGATAAACCTTGCTATCTAATGATGTTAGATTAAAAATTTCAGTCATACAGTGTCATGGTATTTAATCTATTGTAATTAAGGTTTTCTCTGCCAGCTTCCAATTTATAAAATTTAAGCATACCTTTGATTTTTTGAAAATAAGTAGCAACATTGAACGTTGGTGGGAACATTTATAGAAACATTGCAAAAAAACCTGCATGCCTATTGAAATTTAATGAAAACATTATTAGTGAATTTGAAACTAATTTAAATGAACATTTTTACGGTGGTGAGTGGTTGTAAAACATGGATCTCCATGGCCCTTATTGAAACATAAACATCTGGATTTGAACTGCTACAAACGATTCATTTTAGTTGTGCATGAGTTACAAGTTAAAATCCCACAAATGTTACCCGCAGTTGGAAGAGAAAACAACATTAAATGGTACAGTGAGGAAGAGTGGTGAGATTAATCACACAAGGATGTTGACATATTTGATAGAAATCTTAGTTTTGGATGGTTGCATGCTTTATCATGATTTTTCTTCATGTAGAAATTTATCTTTTATTCTCTTTTGTTGAACTCTTTATCTTGCATCCTTTTGTTTGATGATACTATCATTTCAAGAGTCACTGTCTTTGCTACTAAATGGTTAGTGAAACATGTGAGATGTTCAAAAATTGTTTTTATGTAATTAATCTTGGATTCATGAATATTTCTTAAATAATAAATGTTCCACATCTATTTGTTTCTATTGTTTACTAGTTCAAACATTATTTTTGCTTTGTTGATTAACATTTGTATTTTGTATAATTGTTACTCTATGCTGATGATACATTTCACTGTTTTTATATTGTTTGTGCAAGTATTTATGAGCCTAACCTTCTTCCATAATTTTCTCTTTGTTTATTCAATAACAGATTCGGCTACAGTTTTCTGGCCTTGAAGTTTTCATTACAGTTAAAACAGTGGTGTAAACTGTTTAAGGAAAAAAGGCTTAAACTGGCAGATTATGTCATGCATGGGCCTAGCCTTTTCATGCTCTATCTATTTTATGAATGAAATTGTGAAATAGAAAGTATACTAGAATTATCTTCACTTGTGTTTTAAATGGAAATGATATGTAGCTCTGTAAAATTGACTTAAAATTGTAAATATCTATGAATTTATATAATAATTATTAAGTTTGACATTACAATCAGATTTTGACACTTTTGGCCTGTTCTTTTACTTTCTAGTGAATTCCCAAACAAACATATACACCCCTAAGTTTTTTGACTTTTTGTTACTTTCTATTCCTAAACTTTCCTGTACGTGGAGAAATAAGATGGAGGTAGGTGGAAGGTTGTATATGTCATTCATGAACATAAAATCTCTTTATATAGAGGTTACATGAGGACAACTAATACTTAATCAATGAGACACTAGACCTACTTACAACACAGCCTAATACATACTTAACTTTAGCACTCTCCCTCAAGTTGGAATATTCAACTTGAATATATGTATACATAGACAAGGTAAACAAAAAAAGTACATAATAGAGATCTAAAAGTAGTAGTAGCAATACTATGTAAGAAAATATACTAAGACATTTACATATGCTCCTACAAAAACTTTTTATACTACTCTTCTCCCCTTTTTTTCTTTTTCTTTTTACAACTGCGTGCTCGACAACATCTTCTTCCCTTTTCTTTATTTTTTTTCTCCTCTTCTTCTTCATCCCCTTTTCCCCCTGTCTGTAACCAATTGTCTACATCCTTAATGGGTGTAGGCGATGACAATGGTGGAAGGGATGAGAGCCAATGGTGATTCAATGTGTTAGTGAAAATGCATCATTAAAGTAAAGCGAATTGTCCATATTAGAGATCGCCAAAAAAAGAGAGTGGTGAAGGGAGTGATAGGAGCTACATGCGTAGAAGAGAGGCATTTACATGCAATAGGTTAGAGTTGTTGGACCAAAGAGATCACCCAATGAAAAGGATCACCTATATGAGTTGATAGAGAGAGTTTAACCATGGGAGTCACAGTGATGGAGAGGTTGTCGTGCACTAGAGAGGGAGAAGTCGTCCATTGGAGATGGAGATGAAGGTGTTGCTAGTGGGAAAGGTGAACTTGAGTTGTGCAAGCTAGTAGTTACAATGGTGAAGAGAGGTTGTTTAAGGCAAGGATTTAAAAATTGACACGGATCGTGGCGATCTGTGCCGATTTTTCATTTTACTGGTATCGAAACTATGTGAAGTTTTGATAGTGTAAGAATCGAACGATAGATCGGTTGTGGATGGATAGATTGTTCGATCCAATGATTTTTTTAGGTTAAGAAAGGTTGGATCGATCGATCCGACCTATATATTGGTCGAATTGAGGGTGGTCGATCGGCTCTTGTTGAAAGGTTAGACGATTGATGGGTGCAACGACTAGATGGAAAGGGAGGAAGATGACTCGATGACATTAGATGATTGATGGCTCCTATTGAAGCTACGACAGCAGTCGCTTGAAGTTGTGGTCTCCTGAAGCTGTGACAGCAATTGCTTGAAGTTGTGGTCTCCTGAAACCCATTTGGGTTCTTAGGTGAGTTGCAGAGGAGTTGGTCGGGGAAGAAGGGTTGTGTAGCATGTGAGGAAGAAAAGAAAAAAAGAAAAAGAAGAAAGAGAAAAAGAAAATAAAAAATAAAAGAAAATACATAAAAAAGGAAAATGTAAAAAAAGGGACATTCACATGAATAAAAAGATAAAATAAAAAAGAAAAAAAAAATACATGGACATTCGAGTGAATGAAAAAGACAAAATAAAAAAAGAAAAAGAAAAATAAAAGGAAAATTAAGAAGAAAAAAGATAAATAAAAAATAAAATTAATAAAACAACAAATAAAAGACCATTTATTGGTGAGGAGCATTTCAATTATGTTACACAAGATAAAGATCATGATATCAAATCCTCTGAAGCACAAACTTATAATACATTTCTATACCATTATAGAAAAGGTTAGAATTTAATAATGATATACAAGAAGAGAATAAAATAATCATCATTTTTATCATTACTTTTTGAAGACTTAAAGATAATTACTTATAAATCATATCCTTAACATGGAATTAATATATGTATATTTTCTTTGCTTTTTAAATCATTTATCATTATGAATCTTTTTAACTTATTTGTAAATAGTTTAAGACTTTTCTTATATATGTGACTATTATATCTCTATTTTATTGATATTTTATACTTAATAATTGTCTCAAAAATTTATCTAAGTGTTTTTATATACTTATCATAAATTATTACAACTTGCATTTGAGTTTAAAGTTAAAATTTGATGTTTTTTGATCGTTTTCACAAAAGTATCGTGTTTCCACCAATATGATCCTTGATCCTCAATACATTTCCTTTTTTCAAAGGACCGATCTTTGATATGATATTGACATTTGAATCCTTGGTTTAAGGACGTGTCAGAGAACAATGCCTTGCACATGGATGATAAGAGAGAGAGAGAGAGGGAAGTAGGATTACAGGAAGGGAACGAAGAGGGTGGCATTTGTCAAGAGGTTGTGAGGAGGGTGATGACCAAAGGTGTCAAAGGGGTTGGGCCAAGCTGTGCCAACATGGTTTAACCGGCTTGGCACAAAATTTTGGGTTGTATTTTAAGGATTTCGTGTCGGCATGACACAACATGATTGGGAAAAACAACACGACATGACACAACACGATTGAAACGACATAAATGGCATGGTAGCTTCGGCAATTTTGGGCTGTCTAGCGGAGGAGGGGAGGAGAGAATATATTAAACATATATATTAAACTTATTATAATCATATAAATATATAATATTAATATTATATTTTTTTTAATTATTAAAAATAAATAAATTAGGCTAGCACGATTTGACATGGCCTAGCATGGCTCAACATGATCTATGACATGATTGATTAACACGATCCAAATGGGCTGTGCCTGGGTTGGAAATATCCGTGTAAGGCACGACATGACTCAACACGAATAGTGTTCGGGCCATGAAAATTTCATGTCGACACGGCCCACTGAAACCTATAGTGATGACTTGGATTCCCTCCTTCTACTTAAGGTTGTTTTTTCTTTGTAGACTTTTAAAACCTAAGCTTTGATACTATATAGAGAAATAAGAAGATGGAGGTAGGTTGAAGATTGGATATATCATTCATGAACATAACACCTCTTTATATACATGAGGAAAGAAAAATCAATGTTAGACTAAATCTACTTACAACACAACCTAATACACACTTAACTCTAACATTGTTCTTTTTTGAACATTCATTTTGTGATTTTTTTGGGGCATAAACGGGCCTCAAGGAATCTTGATTTTCATGTATGCACAAACAACCCATAGTTTATTAAACTTTCTTGAACTTTCCTTTTCTTGGACTTTCCATCATACTCTCATCTGCACAAACCCCCTTTATGTTCCCTTTCATGATGTAAGACTTCCTTTCTAAGCCTCACCTGAACTAGTTTGGATTTTTTAGGCGTTCCACATTTCCAAAATGGATTCCCAGAAGTATTTGATAATTTCTTCCCTAATGCAATCCACAAACAGAAATTGCACAAATACCATTGGTGGGTAAGTCTGTGTTAGTGCCCTTACCATAACAAATCTTTAAAGCCGTAGTTTTATGGCTTCCTTCTCTCCACTCATATAAAGGGGCTCAAAATTTTAGGGTCAGTTGTCAATTTTTCTTTTAAAAGAAGTTAGGTGGTCAAATTTGAAGTTAGATGGAGTTTTATGGGTTCTCTGGCAATGCATACATAGAAGAGGGGGAACTTCTCCTGGATTTGGCCATGCATCAGAAATGCAACCAATAAATAGGATGTCAAGTAAGTCGCACATGTATATGACTTTGAGGAAATCTGACTGCAAATAGAACTACTGTTGATAAATAAATGCGAAGTGGTAATGAAAGCCAGACATTTTGAATGCCGTGAAGGGAGTGGGCTGGGAATCAATGGAAAGGGGATGAGGAAGGCAATAGGCATGTGTGAGGATGCTATCCGCCATTTTTTCTAGGGCTTGAATTAATCCACTGTTGATATTAACTTCTTGCTTGGGTAGCACAAAAAGGTAATACGGTTCACTACTTTGAGTTTACCACTAACAAAATTCAATAAACACTTGCTATCTTCTCAAGTGGCAAGAAGGAATGCAGTAGGTTACGTTCTTTTATGGTCTACACTGTACAGTATACATGAGATGCTCAAGGCTGTAGGCACAGTGGGGATGTTATTGCTTACTCTTTATCTAGGGCTATTGATCATTTTAGATTGTCTCATTGTGCTTGGCTGGCACAATCATTAGATGAGCTTAGATGGTTCACTACAACTGCAGGGTTAGCAAAATTGAATAAACAGCTACTTTCTTGGCAACAAGAGATGTGGGTAGCTGTGCCTTCTTCCAGAAATCTACAGTATAACTTCTGGTTTTCTGTAAAATAATAGGTATGGTTTGATGGCGTTCGTTTGAAATTTGAATAATCTGTAGCAAGGTTGCTTAGGTTTAAGCTGTCTTACAGGAAATTTGCTCTGCATTTTTTGAATGACTGCACATCACATTCAATTGGCTAAATAAACTAGCTGCTTGTGAAACCATACAATGTTTTGTCATGCTTTATTTATATTCGCCATCTAGAAACCCCAAATGCATCTGCCCCCAACAATGCATAATTATTATCTTGTATATTATTTTTTTCAAAGGTTAGCTTGACTTTTATTATATCAGTTAGTCCAAAATAGGAGTTTACTTTTCTAAAAGCTCCAGATTTTTGTATTGTTTGCCACAGAAGTAATTTAGCTTGAAAATTGGTGCATGATGGTTAACAAGTACCTTTACTGCTGAATGACATCGTTGCCATTTTTGTTCTTCAGATGTTTTTGGTGGGGCTTGAAGGTTACGAATATCAGAGTGGAGGTGGAGGTGATGGAAAGACCCAAGCAGTGGTTATCGTCAATGTGTTTCAATCTCTTGGAGCATCTTACAGGTGGTTATTGTTGACACCTGGATCTTACCTTTGTAGAAGAGATGACATGACCTTATTGGACATGCTATCTCGTGGGTTCTCCAATGATCTTTTAACCTTATAGGGGTAATGGGACGGAGTGTTTCTAGTACTACACCTTAAAAGCAGCCTTTTCAATGCCATGTTCCTCGAGTTGTCTAGCTCGTGGAAGTTATTAGCGCGCTGCCTTTGGAAAGCTATGATGTTCCGATGAAGATGCAGTGAAGAAGTGAAGAAGTGAAGTGTTTGCATGCGCCGTTTACTTAATAATTCCTGCTTTATTCATCAATAACGGGCAGGTATTGCTGGCTCGGAAGTGAAGTCTGTGCCTATGTTGTTCGCTGGAAAGACGTGTGAGAATAAATCATACTACTTGAAAACTTCAGCTCGTCTCATTTGTCGTGCTGGCTACTGTGTTCCGTGGTTAAGTTGTGTATGGAACGATCTTACATTGCAGTTGGGTTTGGGAGATTATGTTCTTAATTACGGCATGCTTTTCTTTGTGATTACCATTTTTTTCTTCCTTTTGTTTGTCTTATTATCTATGCACGTGGCCATATCCCTAAATGCCATTTATCTTATGTTTTCTATTAGGAGTTGGTCTCCCTCACATTGTAGTTAGCCGATCCTTGTATTGCTGGCGATCGAACTTGGTTCTCACGTGGAGTTGTAGCTAGCCTGTCACTGAGTATCTTTTATCTTAAGCATCCCGGAACAACATCGTGTTATATGCGAAAGTATCACAATTAATGTTTATGTATATACTATTAAGGTTTATATATAATTTTAGATAAGGTTAGATGTGGGGAAGAAAATTATTCAAATTTAACTTTTTTCACATTTGATGGTAGTCTTTTGTAATAGAATTACGATTCTAAAAAGGTTAGAGAATTGTATGTAAAATTTATTTGTATAAATAATTTACCTATTAATTTTGACGATAATAAGAATGACTATTGAAAGTAGTTTTTTAATATTATGAAAGTATTAAAAATAAAATTGATAGTATTACTTCTATGATTTTTTTTTTGGGTGTTTCAAGAATGCTCTTCCTGGAATGGTTGTTCCATCCGTTGCTTGTGAAAGGAATGATTCCATCGATTTAAGACACTTCTATTCTGTGTACTTTTTCCTTATGACCAAGTACAGTATTGGCCAATCATACTTAAACAATCATGTTTACAATGCTAGTAGGTCTATGCTATGAACATTTAAGTGCTTACAGACGGGTACTTATCAAATTTGCAATGCACTGACTCTTTACTCAAACTATATATCTATTCAATACAGTTTGATTTGCTTATGCTTATATACTTAACATGTTTATATGCTTCATATATCAAGATCTATTTCAAATTTTTATGTCATCCCAATTATCAATAAACTCAACAGTTGAATTTCTATGGACAAACCAATGGTAGGAAATTAATTTTCCTATTTTTCCTTAACTTTAGGTTTTTCACACTAAATCTAGAGAAATTTGGTACTTAAAAAGAAATTTGTGACAAAAGTTATTTACCTTTAATCTGAACTACCTAAGTATATTGTTCCAAAGTTTTAAGGATGGATCTTCAGCCCACTACTAGTTTACTATTAACGGATATGACGGATATGAAGCTTTCCTTAGGCTATGTCACATTCTTATTTTCCTTTCATGCAAAGCATGAAATTTATTTATTGTGGCTATATGATATCAAGACTATAACATATTTTTTAAGCACTTAAAAAGAATATAACATCATTGCCTTAATCGACTAGTAATCTCTTAATGGATATGACTAAGGCAGTCAAAGTAAAGTACCAAATTACAAGGAAAAATTGTTTGTCTATATGATGATTATTTAGTCTTATTCTAGCTAAACAATTTTAAACTATTTAAACATATAGTCAGCAAATGATAGCTCCTCTTAAATATGAGCCACTACATCTTTAAGACTAAATATTACGATACTATGAAATCAATTGTTTATATATGTTCAATGCATATAAGTTCATAGTTTTTTCCTTATCCAGTTTACCTAAAAGGATTTATCAAGCAACAAGGCAACATATCAAATAGTAGTTTGCACAACTTATCTTGTTAGCTTTCCATTCATTCTCCTCACGTATATTCATGCAAATCATTTTGAAATCAAAGATTTTGGTACACAAATTTGTTTGGGTCTAGAAGGGTTAGTCCTTGAGATATTAAATTTGTTATTTATTGGTAATCACATATTTCATTGATTTCTTCTTAACTCAAACACAATCACCATTGTATACTCTTTTGATGAAGTCCCTACAATAAGGAATATCAGAAAATTTATAATCAAGGTTGAAATTTACAAAACATTTTCTAACATGTGATCTATATGCATTTATAGTAAATGCATGTGAATGACCTTTATATGCATTGCTTGATAGTTCTTTAATCTAATTTTTAAGCATTGTATTTTCATCTTTTAACTTAACATTAATACAATCAGTTTTGTATTTTTGTCCAAGTGAATCTTTATTTTCTTTGGCTAATTTATTAATCTGAACATACAAAGATTCGTTTTCTTGTTCCAACTCAATGATGTGTGCAGTATATTTCTTAATCTTTTCTTCTACTTGATTTTTCAATTTTTCATTTTCTTCTTTTAATTTCTGATTCAAGCTATTAGTTTGGCTTTCAATAACACATTGTTTCTCTTTGGTAAGTTTTTCAATACAAATATTCACTTCATCTCATTTTCCTTTTGCATATCATTAATGCATGCACTTTGATTTTTAACTTGTTTCTTCAAGTCTTTATATTTGTTATGCAGTTCTAAAAATGTATTCATCAAATCATCAAAGCTATATGCATTATTTTCATTTTCAGATGAAGAAGAGGGATTAGAGGATACCTCTTCTTGTGTCATAAGGTACACATTTGCTGTTTCATTCCTTTGTGACTTTGTATTCTTCTTCTTTCTTTTCCTTGATTTCTTTTATTTTCTTGAACAGTTCTTCTGTAAGGCCTAAAATTTTTTCGTCAAGATACCTTTAACTTCTTCTTCAATTTTTGAGAATTCAACAATTGGTTGAATATTCTCCTCAGCTTTATCTTCAGTTCTAGTTCCTTTTGTTTGTGTTTTGATGCTTCTCTAAGTATCATAAGAAGTGTTATACTTAGAAATAAAGTTAAATCTGTCTTCATCCAAAGAACAATATAAGATATTTAAGGCCATTGCATTTAGAGAAACAATCTTCTTATCATTTTTGTTCATTAACTCATAAGGTTTATTTAAACAAGGTGAATTGTGTTCAATAATATTCCACAAATCAAGATTTACATATTTAAAAAATACAATCATTTTACGTTTCTAAAACTCATAATTTACTTTATCAAATATGAGTGGTCTGTTGATATCAAGTCCCTCTTGAGCGTATATTAATCTTGAATAAGAGAAGAGAGGAGGTCATTGAAATATCGTCACATCGTTTCCCAAGTGTGAGAGAGTGCTGTTGCAAAATATTCACTTCTTTTCTCTCTCTCTAGTGGCCACATCAAGGGAGCTACCGTTTATCTGCAAAGTAAAGATTTGTGAAGAAGAGCTTCATCCTACAACACACTCTTAGGTGCATTATTTTTATTTATTTGTAAGAGTTGTTTTTAACGATGTGTTTTCATTGTTGTGTTTTGAACGTTATATCTTGTGTCTAAGTATTTTATTGTGCACATTGCTTTGAATGAAAAATAAATTTGTGTTACTGTTGAGACTTGCAAGGGAAAAGGTCATTGCCTTTGTCAAAGTTATTGTTGAGCCTGTACAAGCAAAAGGCATTGGTACTTGTGTAAAAGTTGAAATGTGAATTTGTAAGACCTCAAGAGTTAGTGAAATTCTCAAGGTCAACTGGAGTGGATTAGCCTAGTTTGGGTGAACTATTATAAAATTTTTGTGTTCTTTTTGTAGTTGTGATTTGTTAAAATAGTTTTTATTTCCATCATTTTTATTTTTAAACACTTTACTATTCATCTCCTTCTAGTGAAGCCTTAATCCAATAGAAGTATGGTCAAATAGAATTTTCTCCTTAGAAGACTTTTGACTGTTGAAAGGGTAGATCTATGCTCTAATGCACTAAGCATCAGTACACCTAGGGCTTTCAACAATATGACTAGTTTGTTGAAAGCTCTCAAAAGGGTTTTGTGTTAAGTATAGAATCCCTCTTTAAGTTGTATTTTGATGATGTCAAATATCTTGTGATGTATGTAAAAGAAGTGATGAAGACATGACTTGAAGATATGATGAAGTGATAGCTTGAAGTATTAATAAAGGATTTGAAGGCCTTGAAGAGTTGATAAAGCTCGACATACATAAAGGATATGAAGCCTCGATGGATGCAACTCATGAGGAATGAAGGCAAAAAGAGATGAAGAAAAGCCATGTGGGAAGCCCCCTGTACAAAAGGTTTGCACATTAGTTAAGTGTCACACTTAATCTTTTAGAGCACACTTACTTTACCATAAATAGAACAAAAATGGTATAACGAATTAAAAATTTGTTATAACGATTTTGGTAGATTAGAATTAAGATTATTTACACCTTATACACCTAGACAGGAAAAATCGAAACATCATTCGGATATCCAAATGATTATCTAAATTTCTTTGTATTATCCTCCTAGGAAAAAAAATGGAAGTTTCACCATAGCCTAGTTTGAAAAAATGGAAGTTCCACTGTAGCCTAGCTTTAGAAAATAGAAGTATCACCAAAATCATACCTTAGGAAAATGGAAGTTCCGCTAGAAAATTAAACTATCCCAGAACTCAACAGCTAGCTATAAAGTTAAGGTCGTAGTGTCATAGCCAACCATAAAGTTATTATCATAAGGCCATGGATCGCCATATAGTTATCTACAGTATTAATACTTAGAAAAATCACACAAAATATTGTGACAGAAAAATTTGGAACATGATTTGGATATCTGAATTTCCCTGTGATTGATTTTAACCTAGAAATTCCTCCCAAGCATAATTTGGATAACTTTTTTTGAAAAACATTATTTCAAATTTGTTACAGTAAAAATTCGGAATATAATTTGGAATTTGGAATTTATTTTCAAAAAAATTCAGAATATAATTCGTTATTCCGAATTGATCTCTGAAATGAAAATATAGTTGTTGGAAAGATTTGACCAAGTCAAACTAGTTGTTTATGACCGTTTAAGCTTATCTAAATTATAAATAATCTCAAGATTAAAGGTCCGAAGAATCCAATCTTCACATACACGAATTGTTGCATTCAAATGCTCACATCAAACAAGTTTTAGTGTGCATTAATTGATTCATTTGGTTTCTAAGTGTTTTTCTTGTGCTCAAGCTTCTTCCCCAATTCCCACTAAAAACACTTACACAAAGCACGAAATTGGTGTTGGTTGTTCTAATTTGTATTTGGTTGGTTTGTTGAGTTTTCACCTAAAAACTCAAGATTGTAGTTGGTTTAAGTTTTTTACCTTAAATACTTGGTTGGTTTAAGTGTTCTACCTTAAGCACTTGGTTGGTTTAAGTGTTCTACCTTAAACACTTGGTTGATTTAAGTGTTCTACCTTAAACACTTGGTTGGTTTAAGTGTTCTATCTTAAACACTTGGTTGGTTGGAGGATTCAGCCATAAATCCTTGGTGGGTTAAGGTGTTCTACTATAAACACCTGTGTAGGTTGGTTGAGGGGTGCGACTTTAAACCCTTGTATTAGTTGGTTGGGTATTTGACCTTAAACACCTTTTGTAATTGTTCTTTATAGTGAATTAGACTTAGACTCAAGTTTAAATAGCTTGGGGGTGGACATAGCATTTTGGTGAACCACCATAAAAACCTTGGTGTCATTCTTCTTTATGATTTTTGCTGTGTATATTTATCGTATTACTAAAACGCTTCTGAACAAATTTACGATTCAATTTTTAAAATGTTATTCACCCCCCTCTAGCACACGATTTGAACTTTCAATTGGTATCAGAACATTGATTCATTTTTTACTGAATTAATACTAATGGCTGCTAGACTAATGGACGGATAAAGCGTCAACTACCCCCTTACTTCGATGACAATAACTATGGTTATTGAAAGTATAGAATGATGGTTTTCCTTAAGTCCATGGATGTGGACTTGTGGAATGCAGTTGTTAATGAGATTCATGTCCTAGACGCTCCTTTTGATGCTTTGAATAATAATCAAAAGAAGCTCATACAATTGGACGTGAAAGGGATGAATACTTTATGCTGTTCTTTATCATGTGATCAATTTAATAAAATTTTAGGTTGTATTACAGTGAATCAAGTATGGAAACTACTTGAGGTGACTTATAAAGGAACATCTCAAGTCAAGTAATCAAAGATAAACCAACTTATGCATAGGTATGAGTTATTTAAAATGCTTGAAAATGAATCAATTTCAGATATGTACTCTCATTTCTAGGATATCATAACCAGCCTTAAAAGGCTGGGAAAGGAGATTTCTATGGAGGAACAGGTGCAAAAGATTCTGAGAAGTTAATAGTGGATTGGGAGAAGAAGACCATTGCTATTGAAGAAGCAAAAGATTTGAGCACTTATACCTTGGAAGATTTGATTGGCAACCTAATTGCATATGAAGTACAGTTGAAAGCTCAGAAAGTCGAGCCCTCCAAGAAAGGTGAAAAGAAGAAGGAGCTAGCCTTCTACATCAGCTCTAGCTCCAATGATAGTTCAAGTGAGGACGATATTGCTATGCTTTCACATAGGTTTAAAAGATTCAATAAATTTAGAAAATTCATGAAGAAGGAGAAAGTGAACTCAGGAGATAATGCCCTAAAATGTTACAACTACAATAAGAAGAGGCATATAAGCAAGCATTGTCCCCTTTTGAGAAACAAAGAGGAGTAGGACAATAGGAAGCAGGACAAAAAGGAAAGGTATAAAAAGACTCTAAAGGCCACTTGGGATGAGCTAAGTTCATCCGGATCAGAAGATTCCAACAATGGAGGTGATGAACAAGTCAACATTTGCTTTATGGAAAATGAAGAGGAGGTATGCTTCCAATCTTCTTGCAGTTCTAGTTCTGAAAATAAAAATTGTGATTATGATGAACTAGAATTAGCCTTTTTAAGACTGCATGAAAAATTTAAAAATTTGAAGAAGGAAAAGAAGAGGTTAATTGCATGCATAAGTGAATTGGGAAAAGAAAATGATTCTTTGTATGAGAATATTGATAAATTAGTGAAGGAAAGCAAAAACAATCTTGATCTAAAAAGCAAATCTGACTGCATGAATGAAAAGCTTAGGGAAGAAAACTGCATGTCAAAAACCAAGATCAAAGAACTCTCTTACACTAGATCAAATATTCATGCACCTTTAGATTATAGAAAATGCACTTTAAAGTACAATCCTTATTACAAGTTTGATGATATTTCATATTGTGGAGGTTTTATTAGAAGAGTTTATAATGGTGGCCATGTATTTGTTTTAAAAAGAAATCAAAATAAAATATGGTTGCCTGTTGGAAACAAATTTAATATTTTGAGGACTAACCCTATGGACCCAAGAAAATGTAGGTACCAAAATTCTTAATTTCCACATGATTTTCAGGAAATAAGAAAAATGGTATGGAAAGCAAGTAAGGTATGTACAATACTTTTAAAATTGTTGACTTACTGCTATTATAGGAATAAGTTGTGATTTTGAAATTATGTATGAATAACTTATGATTATCATGGTTTAAAATGTAATAGATGAGATGGCACACACTTAGGGGGAGCTATCATCTTTGACTATATGATTAAATAATTTGAAATTTAAAATAAGTCCAAATATGAATCAACTTAATATAGACTTCCTTGCAGTTTGGTACTTCATCTTAATTGCCTTAGTCATATTCATTACAAAGTATGATCCTTAGTCTCTTCATCTCATGTCTACAAGCACTACTCTAGCACATTAATCAGTAGGGTCAATGTTGATCCTTTATACTTGGAGATATGAAGTTGACGTCATGGTTAGTCTGGGCTAAACATTCGGCCCCTCACAATTCTAGTTCAAGTTAAGTGTTGTACGTACTCCCATGTGTTAGCCAGGGCACCTTAGAAGTTCAGGCTGGTTATCAACTATCTTAACTGAAAGCTAGACCTCCTAGGCAAAAGTCTCATTTCGTCTTCCACATCATGTGTCTCTCGCTCAACGAACCGTCTAACGATGCTAGTTAGCCAGTAGTTCTAGCACCTGACATTTTTTGATGGAAGTTCCATTTTTATTTAGGCTAGTTATAGAGTAAAGCCTATAATGTTACAGCCAATCGTAGAGTAAAACTCATAATGTTACAACCAGTCATAAGGTAACACTTGCAAACTCTAATGACAAAAGAGGAAGCAGTGCGCTGCTTGGCTCAAGTAGCCGGTAGCCGTTGCCCCGACTTGACTACACGCTAGTAGCCGATACCCCAGTCGCATCCTTATTGTGGATGCCAACCGTTCTTCCCAAGATGGAAGAGATAGCAGTGCACTACCTCGCTCAAGTAGCCAGCAACCACTGCAATGACCTGACTACATGCTGGTAGCTGACATTCTTGCTGTGTCGTAGATATCCGTCTCTTCTCACTTATCTTGCACTTGGTGTCATTCTCACATCATTCACATATGCACCATGCATCATCCACACAAGAAATGATGAGGCATTGTTTAGGCATCTCTCGATGAATCCTTCAAGAGTATAAGTCCAATCCTTGCGGTCTTGAGTGTATCTTCTTTGGACCCCCCCGACCGCCTCTAACGCACCATCTAGAGGCGTAAGTCCAATTTTTGGTTGCCTTTGATGCACCTTCCAGAGGCATAAGTCCAATTTTCAGCCACCTCTAACGCACCTTCTAGAGGCGTAAGTCCAATTTCTGGTCACCTTTGATGCACTTTCTAGAGGCGTAAGTCCAATCCTCTTGCCACTTCTGATACACCTTCTAGAAGTATTATAGTTGAGACACCAAGTCCTAGAATGGACTAGTCATCTGGCAGCAGGTGGGCGGATTTTTGGCCTGTAAGGCAGATGTCTGGTCCTATCAGACACTCTTGATGTGCCTCCTAGGGACATGAGACCAGTCACCAAGTAATTGACCGCACAAGTGCAAATCTCTGGTCTTCTGCGACAGGAATGGTAGAATTTTGACTCGAATACCAAAATTCTGACCCTTTGCGATCGATCACTTCTAAGAGCGCTTGGGGACTCACTGTAATGAACCAATGAGCACCAGCCTTCCATGGCAAAGAAGACGAAATTCTAACCAAAACAGTAGAATTTTGGCCTAGAGTGCCGATGCCTCTTGACAATTTCAGGAGCGTGGCAAGCCCAATCGTCGCCTAGTCAACGTAACATGTATGACACTTGGCCTTCCTACACTCGATGGTCCAACTTCATGAAACGTCGTGACCTCGGCCTATAAATAGATCCTCCCTTGCCATTAGGGAGGGGTGGAACTCTTTGATTTCTGTTGTTGCTTGAGTGTCCAGGTGATCTAGCTTCCTCGATGGTGACTTCTTGTTCGTCCAACTACTGACCTTCATCAACGATCAACCATCTATGTAGGAGAGCTTGCTGGCGGTGACTCCAGCTCAACCTTCCTATAGGTCAGTCATCCTCTCCCCCCTTCCCATTGTTAGGAAGGTGGGAGACAGGTCTTTTGCTAATAACCAATCCTTTGGGTCATCCATGGCTTCGACTAGAGGTGGGCGAAAGTTTGCCAGGGTTGGCAAACTTCCCCTACATTTTTCCATTTTACTCTTCCTTTGCGCCATCGCTCAATGCCCACTTGTGTGTTGTGGCCTCAGTGAGTGCCTCGAGACTTGACTTCTCGAGTCCTTATGTGGCCCTTAGATGGATTTATCAGATTTTTGCCCATTTTCATCAAATTTGTGACTCTTCTTATCGCATCTTGGTGAGTGCCTCGAGACCTGACTTGTTGAGTCCTCGTGCATCTCCTTGATGGATTTATTAGATTTTCACCCATTTTCATCAGATTTCTAACTCTTTTTATCGCCTTCCTGGAGATGCCCCAAGATTTGACTTCGAGTCCTTGAGCGGCCTTTGGTGAATTTACTAGTTTTCATCAGTCATGGTTCCTGTGACCTGACTTTAAGGGTCTCAGATTTTGGATTATTACCCAAAATTCGACTGTGTTTCCAGAGTTCACCATGTTGGTCTCCAGTCCCCAACTTTTGGTGGGTCTGAGCATGAATCCTTACACAGACCCACATTTTCCTTAGCTTACTACATTTCCTTTTCATTTTGGGACTAGTTGGATTAGGGCACGTCAAGAAACTCCTAATCACACAACCAAATCTTCCCTTTACAGTTCACCATGCATTTTAATTCGCTTATGCACCAATCATAGTAAGGAGGCTAGCTTATGTTGGGCTGGCTGTGGGTGCCTAACACCTTCCTCATTAGTACCATAGATCCTTACTCACTATTTCCAAGTACCAGACCTTTTATTTTGATTTTCTTGGAGATTTAACATCTCATTCTTGAGTTGAAGAGTACATTCTCTTCCTCTTCTTATTTTCCTTATTTTCTAGTAAAATAAGGTGGCGACTTCGATATTTTAATTATAACTTTCAAATTATTTTCTGAGTCCCATGTACTTGTTATTCTCTTAAATAGTTCCAACCATCATTTGGGTGGAAAGAAGGGTAACAGAACTGGCAACTTCACTGGGGAAAAGTTGCTATTTCTGTAGGTTCTAACTCTTATTAACACTGTATTAGTGCATATTAGGATAACATAGATTTACAACATTCATCATGTTTAGTTGTCCTATTATTGGTGAACTATTTTTACTCGTTTCTTTTGTCTTACAATAGCTCACCTTATAGCAAAAATGCCTTACAACAGCCATTAGTCAGACTAGGTCTCAAGTGGAGAAGCAAAATAACATGATTGCTTCAATGGTTGCACCAACACTTGGTGTCTCAGCCACCCATGGTAGACCCCTTGTGGTCCCCAAGGCCTCCATCCTTGCAAACTCACCAAGGTCTCCACCATCTGACTTCGTTCCCGCAACAATATGCTTCCCAACTACCCACGTTTCCCGGCCATCACCCAGTACTGTCTGGGCACTTGGTGACTGTAACCGAGTGAACTCCCATTAGTACCAAGAAATGGCTCAACATTTCATGGAGTTAGCCATTTGGGCCCGGGTAGAAGAGGAGGCTGCCGTTGGAACTCAGTTTGCACTGCTAGCTTTAGGAGGATGATTACTCAACCCTCCACCTCTCAGGATAGGGGAGGTCAGGGAGGGACCATCACAGGTCCTATTTTCCTCATTCTATCAGCCGCCTCAGCCATTCCTGATGCCTCCTCATCAAACATATCAAAGGCTGCACCATCGTCCAACAGTGTTTGTCCAACCAACTTGGCCAACATAGGCGGAAGCAGAACTTGCATCTAGAATTTTGCCTTGGAGATGTCGAAAGTTGACAATAGTAGCTTCTTAGCAGCTTCCCTGTCACCCACAACATCCCCATCACCAACAGCCGCAAGCGCTAAGGGGAACCCAATAACTAGTTCCACTATAGCCGCCTGCCTTGGCAGAACAGTTAGGCCAGAATTAGACTCCCAAGGCATGGCTATTGAATAGAGCCAAGTCTCTCAAGCAATAGTAGCACCTTGGACATCGAGGAAGGGTGTAGCCACCCTCTCCTCGCTAGCAGCCTCGATAGCAGAGGCCCAAACGGGTGCAACAACACCCTCATCATCAACAACAGCCTAAGCCAAAGCTGCTAGCCACACCAAGAGAGTATGCTCAGTTGATAGAGTTACTATGTAGTATTTTCCACAAGGTGAAGGCCTTCTGGACCTTGCCAAAGGTCAAATCCCCTCCATCACAGCCACCAAGGTGGTTCCAACCCCACCTTCACTGTGATTTCCACGAATCTACTGGCCATGCAACTGACCAGTGTAGATCCTTAAGATTCAATAGGTCATAGATAGTGGTGTAGTCAAGCTACAACATCCAACACTACCAACTACTACAACACATGGGACTCCAACGATGGCCTTGGTGACAGAAATTCATCTTGCCACCACTAGGTAGGGTGAGGTGCTAGTAGTCTCGATGGAAGACCACCTTAGTTTGAAAGCTTTAGTGGCCGTGCCAGGTCCAACAGCTATAGCTTCACATGTAAGTCTAGCCCAAGCATAGGATTTTGAGACACTAGAGCCTGTGCCCCCAATCCAACCATCTAGAGAAGCACCGATAGATGACTTGCTGGAACTACTCCTTGGAGGGGAGCTAACAAGTTGCTTTACAGCTCTCGCTATATAGCCCCTACAGCCATCTTCTACCTCTCTTAACTCAATAAGAGGCAAAAACCCTCAGGCATTTTCCACCCTTCCTAGCTCAATAGGAGGCGGAAGCCCTGAGCAACCTTCTACCCTTCTTATCTCAATAGGAGGCAGAACTCAACATATGGAGCCTATTTAGGGACAAGGGTCACCAAGGTATGATCCCTCTCATCTTTCTCCTTGAATTTCATTGGCTCCCACTCGATGGTTTGGTGGAGACTTAAAGACTTGCAAACCATTATTTAACTGCAGCAAGTCTATATTGAGGAGGCTAGCAATAAGTAGTCAATTATTGTGCAAGCCCCTCTATCTCCTAGTTTCCTACAATAAGGGAGGAGAATGCTCCCTCCCTTTAGTTGCTAACGACTTTACCAAGTGTGAAAGAAAAATAGGGATAACTTCGGGCTTGGCATCCCATTGAAGTTGCCAACTTTACTAGAATTTCGGCTCATAACAGCCAGATACCGCCCCAACGTAGTTGGATCCCTCCGCAACATCGGGCTTGGCAACCCTTTGGCCTAGCAGCCATTTTCCACCATGGATGCCGGAGTTGCATAGTTGGCTCCCACCACTTGTAAGGGCTTGACATCTCAACGAAGGCGTCAAAAAGCACTGTATCTACCTAAGTTTCCCAGATTGTTTAACAACATTGATCACTTTTTGGACATCTGAACTGGTTGCTGTGCACTGCAATCGAAGTTTTGTAGGTTAGACCACTGGGCTTGATATCCCCCAAGTCTACCACCAAGGACAATGTTCCCTTTGGATTTCCAGTTTGGGCAACCGAAGTTCCGACTTTGTAGTCGGATTTCACCCCTAGATTCCAGACTCAGGCCGTCAAAGCATCTAGCAACACCCCTGAACAAGTCAACAAGTGAGTTCTGGTTTACATTCTAGGGCCTTTTTGGTAGGCCCATAGAGGTAACTAGGGGCATTTTGCCTTAGTAGGATGCCCCCATCTAATCTTTACATATTGGTTGATCATTTATTTTCTCCAACTATACACATTGCATGCATGCATATTGTAGTTAGATCGAACACCCCTTACAGCTATCGGTTAGCTCAAGTCTACAAGGAAAGAAGGGTTGACAAGGTAGGCAACCTTCCCCCACCAACACATTTTCTTAACATCCAGATGTTTGCTCTTCACTTGCAGATGCCAGCTCAAACCTCGGAAGATGCTATTTGGGTCTTTGGGATGAGTAACCATCCCCTTTTGAGAGTGCCACCACAACCTTCATATAGGAACCTTATCTCCATAGGAGTACGATTGATCAACCGAGCATGTCATGATTCCCATGGGCAGGACTTGCCTTGAATGTACCTATTCCAGGACTTTACCCACAATGGGTCTCTTAGCTTCCTTAGGTGAGTGTCTTTTAGCAATCTTTCTTCCCATTTTCCTTCCTGTAATCCTAACCCGAGTGCCACCAGCAATAAGGGAGTACCTACTCCCCTTAGGTGAGGAACCCTTTAGACCTAGGTACATGCTTGCAATGGTCTCACTTTTGGTTAGCAGTAGGTCAATAGCAATGGAGAATTTTCGGGGGGGTTTTCACTTTTGTTGACCTTTTTCAAAAGAAAATAGAGTGTAAAAAAAAGAAGAAAAGTGGACAACAACAAAAAGCAAAAAAGAAGGAAGAGAAAAAAAAAAATACAAAAAAAAGCAAAAAAGGAAGAAGAGAAGAGTGGGCTTGGTGACCCTACAAGTCTGCCAACTAATTCAGATTTCACCTCAAATTAGTCGGATTCCACTACTACTCCACAAGTGTGTAAGGCTCTTCATCCAATCATTTCAAAACATGAAGCTTATGAATGGGAAAGGGTAGGTTTAGGTGTTCTCCATCTACTGCTAATCATACAAGCGTTTGTAGTAGGTTGTACCCATCCAAGCCACCACATGTGTGAGCAAGCTATCTGTTACTTCCAGAGGTATTCAAGTACAGCGGATTCGAATGAGATTAGCATGTGTAGGAGAGAGAAAACACGAAGGAAAGACAAAATCATAGTTGGCGGCGGCTTGGACGCGCGGCTAGAGTTCCAGGTGTGCCTAAATGCCCAAATCACAAATGCAAACGAGATTTACGTGGTTCCCCAACTTGGGTACGTCCACACGTGTCTCTCCTTGGGTTCTTCACCATCTTCAAATGGTGGATTACAAGAGAAAGGGAAAGGGAAGAGTGGGATGGCCAACGCACCAAGGGTTGGCTTCAGCCTCCTCACACAAAGCTTCTCTTGTTACAAAATGATCTCCCACAAAAAACCCTAATTCCCTTTTGGGCATTTGGATGGCCTTATATAGTGGCTAATCATCCATGACAAAAATGCCCTTATAAACATAATAAGATTCAAGACATATTCAACAAATCTCCACCTTGTCTTGAATCGATCTCCACTTAAACCTCAAAGACAGAAGGAGAGACACCAACTGCCCTTCAACTGCAATAGTAGACATTTAGTAAGTCTAAGCAATGCTTGAACTTACTCTCCACAACGCCCTTGGTGAACAAATCAGCCGAATTATCTTTAGTGCAAACCTTCAGAATCTTGATCCTGTCTTCATTTTTGAGGAAATGAAACTTAACATCAATATGTTTAGTTCTATCATGAAAGACATTATCTTTGGCAAGACAAATGGCACTGAGACTATCATAATATATATCTTCCTTATCAATTTCCCAACCCAAATCGCCAAGTAAGCCTTTCAGCCAAATTCCCTCTTTTGTAGCCTCGATCATTGCAACATACTCAGCCTCTATCGTAGACAGTGAAACTGTAGGCTGTAGAGTTGATTTCCAACTCACAATTGACCCTACAAAAGTGAAGACATATCCAGACGGTGATCTCCTTTTATCAATATCACTTGCAAAATCTGAATCAGTGTATCCAGCCATGTTACAAGCTTGATCAGCACCATACATCAGCCCAATCTCCTGAGCTCCCTTTAGATACCTGAATATCCTTTTAACAGCCTTCCAATATTCCTTACCCGGATTGGACATGAACCTGCTGACAACAGATAAAGGATAATCCAAGTCAGGTCTAGTACATACCATAGCGTACATCAGGCTTCCAACAGCCTGCGCATAGGGGACTCTTTGCATATCAAGCTTCTCTGCATCTGATTGTGGACACATGGCTGACGATAGTTTGAGATTCCTGTCATAAGGAGTAGATATGGCTTTACATGAAGCCATTCCAAATCTACACAATATCTTTTCAATATACTTGGATTGATTTAGAAATAACTTCCTTGAAGTTCTATCACGCTGAATCTTCATACCAAGTATCTTCCCAGCAGGACCTAGATCTTTCATCTCAAACTCAGATTTCAATGTGTCCAACTCTTGTATCAATTCAATATTCTTTGTAGCAATTAATATGTCATCAACATATAGCAACAAATAGACATATGTGCTATCAAACAAGAGTTTCACGTAAACACATGAATCAAAATTACTACGATGGAAACCAACTGAAGTAATAAAAGAATCAAATCTTTTATACCACTGCTGTGGAGACTGCTTAAGTCCATATAGGGACTTATCTAGTTTGCAAACCATATCTGACCTGTTCTTCACAGCAAACCCAGGTGGTTGTTCCATCCAAATGTCTTCTTCCAAATTTCCATGTAAGAAAGCTATCTTGACATCCATTTGTTCAAGTTCTAAATCACAAGCTGTAACAATAGCCAAAAGAACTCTGATGGATGTATGATGTACCATAGGAGCAAAAATGTCATGAAAATCAATGCCTTCTTTTTGGGAGTAGCCTTTGGCGACAAGTCTTGCTTTAAATTGAACTCCCTAGTTGCCTTGTATCCCGACTTTCTTTTTGAAGACCCATTTGCAACCTACAACATTTCTACCATGAGGACGCTTCACTAAAGTCCAAGTTTGGTTCATATGGAGGGACTGAAGCTCCTCTTCCATGGCTATCATCCATAGGCCAGCTTCTGGATCCTTCACAACAGCTTCATATGTGGAGGGTTCTGTAGAATCCTCCACCTCAACAGCTACCTGTAGAGCAAAAGCAATCAAATTGCTATAGCCATACCTAATGGGAGGACAGACATCTCTTCTAGGTCGGTCCTTTCCAATTGTCCTAGGTGGTAGCTCCTCCACCTCTTCCTCCCTATTGTCAACCTCCTGCAAATTCTCAATATCATCATTTTCCTTGGTCTCACCATGCTCAGGACTGCATGGCAACATCAAGGGTAGCTCCACCTGATTAGGCGTGGAGTGATGCAACTCTGGTGATTCTCCCAATGCTGATTTATTTGAGGTTTGCAACATAAATTTTTCATCAAAAGTAACACCACGACTGTGAATTACTTTACCTGAATCAGCATCATAAATTATGTACCCTTTTATTCCAATACCATAGCCAACGAAAATACCTTTCTTGGCCCTTGGTTCCAACTTACCATTGTTGACATGATAATAAGCTAGACACCCAAATATCTTCAACTTGGAGTAATTTGCAGATTTGTTCATCCAAGCATCAAAGGGTATATTTCCATCTAAGATACTAGATGGAGACCTGTTCACTATAAAGGAAGCTGTGTTGACAGCCTCTGCCCAAAATTTCTTTTCCAAATTTGCATGTGACAACATGCAACGTGACTTCTTAAGGAGTATCCTATTTAGCCTTTCTGCCACTCCATTCTGCTGAGGTGTGTATCTGACTGTATAATGTCTTGTGATGCCTTCTGACTTACAAAAGTTCTCAAATTCATGATAACAAAATTCCAGGCCATTATCTGTTCTTAGATACTTTACTTTCCTATCTGTCTGGTTTTCAACCTACAACTTCCATTGCTTGAAGCAAGCAAATGCCTCACTCTTATGCTGCATAAAGAAAACCCAACTCATCCTAGAATAATCATCAATAACAGATAAGAAGTATCTAGAACCTGCAAAAGAAGACTGCTGAGATGGTCCCCAACAATCTACATGGACATAATCAAGTACTCCCTTAGAAGTATAGTGTCCACGCCCAAATGACACTCTCTTTTGCTTCCCATATACACAATGTTTGCACATATCAATGCATGCAAACTTGTGCCTAGCGAACCTACCCATGCTACTCAATTTCTGCATAGCTTTTTGTCCCAAATGCCCCATCCTAGAGTGCCAAATGACAGAGAGATCTTGCTGATCAGATGTAGATGTGGCTGCTGTTCCTACAACTGGAGTGCCTTGCAGAATATATAGTGGATCAGACTTAGCTCCTTTCATTACAACTAGCGAGCCTTCCAAGACATTAATTTTTCCATCACCTCCTGAATATCTATAGCCCTTTGCATCAAGAGCCATCAAAGAGATCAAGCTCTTCCCCAAATTTGGGACGTGCCATATGTCCTCCAGAGTTCTAATAGTCCCATCTTGCAATTTAAATTTAACAGTGCTAACACCTGTACGGGTACATACATCATCATTGGCCAAGGTAACTTGGCCTCCCTCCACCTGCTCATAGGTGTCAAAATACTCCCTAGTTGGAGTCATATGATGTGATGCAACTGAATCCAAAATCCAATGACTATTAGAATATGCACTGCAACAAACAGTAAGGGAAAAGTTACCTTTAGAGGCTGAATCTTCTGCAACAACTGCTTTCCCTTTACCTTTCAACTTGGGACAATTGGCCTTCCAGTGGCCCTTTTCTTTGCAATAGTTGCAAGTATCTTTAGAATACTTACCCCTAGACTTGCTTCTGCCTTTGCCTTTTTTATTGAACTGTTTCTGGCTTCTTCCTCTAATTTCTTGTTGATGTACTGACAAACCTGAGCCACTAGTTTCACCTGTACCATGCTGTACCATATGCCTTAGCTCTCTCAAATGGAGGCTAGATCTCACCTCCTTCAAGGTAATAGAATCCCTGCCAACAACACAAGACTGTACAAAATTCTCAAATGACAAAGGAAAAGAACATAAGAGAATGAGCGCAACATCCTCATCTTCAATGGTAACACCTATGTTTCTCAACTACATGAGAAGTGCATTTAGCTGATCTAAATGCTGTTTTAGTGGTGTACCATCCTTTATCTTCATAGAAAATAGTCTTTGTTTCAACAGTAATTTATTTTTCAGTGACTTGGTCATATAGAGTGACTCTAGTTTCTGCCACAGTCCCAAAGATGTACTATCATCAGCAACTTCGATTATCACTTCATCTGACAGGCAAAGCAAAATGGTAGAATGTGCTTTCTCCTCCTATTGAGTATATTCTGTGGAATTCTTATCAAGATCTGACTCCTTATTCAATAGAGCCCAAATGCCTTGCTGTTTCAGTAACGCTCTCATCTTGATTTGCCACAGACTAAAGCCATTTTTCCCACTGAATTTATCAATCTTCATTCCAGGAGTAGACATGATTTCAAGTAGGATATTCTACAAGCACACATGAATTCAAATGAAGCAAGTATACAACAAAAAACTTCCACCAAAAATTCAAAGGGATTCAAGCCACAAGTGAGCCCAAAAAATCCAATCCGGCGCCCAAAAAAGGAAAGTAGCGAATTTTCAACAAAAAATGCCAAAGACGATATCTCTTTCTATGGTCCATGAAAAATCCCTAAATTTCTTCCACAAACACAGCACAATATGAGGAAGGATCAGAGGGGCTTACAAACGTATTCCAGCAAGTGGAATACCAAGCACACGAGTTGGCATCCTCGGATTGCGCCTCCTTGCACCAACTCCTCCCACAGGCAAATACACGGCCAAAACTCCTTGAACAACCTCTGATACCACTTATTACTTCCAGAGGTATGCAAGCATAGTTGATTCGAATGAGATTAGCATGTGTAGGAGGGAGAAAACACGAAGGAAAGATGAAATCACGGTTGGCGGCAGCTTGGATGCGCGGCTAGGGTTTCAGGTGCGCCCAAATGCCCAAATCACAAATGCAAACGAGATTTACGTGGTTCCCCAACTTGGGTACGTCCACGGGTGTCTCTCCTTGGGTTCTTCACTATCTTCAAATGGTGGATTGCAAGAGAAAGGGAAAGGGAAGAGTGGGATGGCCGACGCACCAAGGGTTGGCTTCAGCCTCCTCACACAAAGCTTCTCTTGTTACAAAATGATCTTTCACAAAAAATCCTAATTCCCTTTTGGGCATTTAGATTGCCTTATATAGTGGCTAATCATCCATGACAAAAATTTCCTTACAAACATAATAAGATTCAAGACATATTCAACACTATCTCATATGGCAAACATCCACCTACATGTTATAGTGTTAGTGAGGATAGGCCAACCAACGGCCCATGGGGAAAGTGACAGCTACAGGTTCGATCTCAAGCTTTAGACCCGCCTCCTTGCGAGAGTGATCTACCATGGACTAGGGATATGTTTCCCTTGCACTTGCCATCCACAGTCCTCTTTTTAGTGAAGTGAGCCAGCTTCATTCCCCAACTGATTAGATAGTATCGGATAAGCAAGAGCAAGCACCTCGTAGGAGCCCATCTAGTAAGGCTTACACTTCATTCTTTTTCTCCTCAGGCCTTCCTCCAACTTCATCTCTTAATCAAAATTTTACATCTTCTAACTCATCCTAGCTTGGATGGGGGGGAAGGTGGGCTAATTTGGAGGCCCCTTCACCTAACAGCCTTTGCTACTATAGGTTGAAAGGGGGGATGATGATCCTTGAAGGCATTTAGACATAAACCTACATATCACCTCATGCATTCTATACACATCATGTTTTATTGCTCAAAGGAAGGGAAACCCCTCCATTTATTAATGTTTGGTTAAGAATGTAGGTGAATTATTGGGCTTGGCAACCCTACAAGTTGGCCAAATCCTTTTTGCAGGAGGATTCATTAGGCTTGGCATCCCATTGAAGTCTGCTAATTCCCCTTCTCTTTCATAGGGTATTTTGGACTTGGCATCTAGCAAGTCCATCTTTTTTGAGCTGCTAGCTCAAACGGCCAGCATCTGCCCACATTTTTGGCTTAGATAGCTAGATTTTGCCTTTTAGACATCAGCTCAAGGTAGCTGGTTTTCTTTTATTAACTTGTTTAGTTCAGTTGTTCTATAGGTTAGCTCCGGAAGGACTTGACATCCCAATGAAGGTGTCAAAAAGGGTTTGACATCCCCACAAAGATGTCATTGTGAAGCATGCCACCTAAGTGACTGGACTGTCTGCCAGTTTTCATTGTATTCTGGCACTCCAAGTCGGTTGCTAGCCCAAGCAGCCGAAGGTAAGGCTTGCATGTTTTTGCAGGACTTGGCGTCTAGCAAGTCCACCTTTTTCGGGTTGCCGACTTGGAAAACTGGCATCCACCCGCATTTCTGACTTCGACAGTCGGATTTCTACTTTACAAGCTGACTTAAGGCAATCGACCTTCCTTCATTAACCTATTTAGTTTAGTCATTTTACAGGTTAGCGCCATAGGGCTTGGCATCTCGCACACAAGTGCTCCTGCAGCTGCATCCTCAGCAGCAACTGACTTGGCAACCTATCTGACTTAGCCAACTCTTTCCCCAGCAGTAGGGCTTGGCAACCTTGTCAAGTCTCTCACCCAACATAGGTTAGAGCTGGGAAGCTTTTGGTTGCCAGTTTCAACATCCGATAGTTGGCCACCTCCAACCGGGATGCTGCAGAGCAGGGCTGGGTCAACTAGCCTACTTAGCCTTAGCAGCATCCTTGACAATCAGGACAGTAGCCAGCTTCTTAGGGCAAAACTAGGGGCATTTTTCCCCTCCCCCTCTTCACTTTCCTGGCAACCAAAGCAATAGATGAAGAGCAACGATCTTGCACCCTAGGCAAGTGAACATGACCAACTAGTTGCATCATCATCTGAAACCCTCTCTGGCTTTCGCCTCCTAGAAACTAGTAGCTGGTGTATTCACTCGACTTTCCGCCAATCTCTTAGGGGGCCAACTCCATTTAGGTGCCCTGTCTAGTGCCTGTGCTACCAGAAGGCCAACATCCTAAAGTAAAACTAGGGGCATTCTGCCCCTAGCTCAAAGAAGACAGGTACATCTCTCTCATCCCCGCTAATACGATTTCTAAGATTTGCATGTCACACCTTGCACACATAGTAGGTAGGTCCATCCTTCTATTTCTCCTGCTACATTGGTGTTGAGAAGGAAAGGGGTTGACAAGGATAGCGATGCCATCGTCCTCGACAGTTGGTACAGATTTTGGGTCTCAATCCGCCAGAAACCTCTGTGGTCTTCTCCTTTAGATCCCTGCGAGCTTCTGGGTCTCCATCCGCTAGAAATCCCAGATACTTGTAAATCTGTTTGGTATCTGCCAATAGTTTGTCAGCCACTCCACAACCTCAATCAACCACTCCACAGCCTCCAGTTGGGATAGGTTGAAGGTAGTGTCTCCTCCCTCCCACTGGAAAATTTGATCCTATTCATTCTAGTAAATGCAATAAGTCTTATTTAATTTTTATTTAATCACTTCGAATGATACATGTAGGGACACTTGGGCATTTGGTATATTCTCTAACCACCCCATCTTATCTTCTCGTTATAGCCCAAGCATCTTAACCCTTGATTTGCTCATCAAAGAGCCCCAATGCAGCAACTACTTAATGCATCTTTTGAGTGGCTATTACAAGAAGGCAGACTACACTAAGGGATGTGAATGAATCCTCAAGCACCCCAGGAAGTTGCGGATAGGTGAAGAGTGGACTTTAGCTGAAAGAATTGCTTCAGGTTGGTCATTCCTTCACCTCCACCTAAACCTTGGGCTTAGCATCCCCAAAGTCTGCCAATATTTTCTTTTATTTCCCTGAGGGATTCTCTAGGAAGTAGAGATAGAATGCTTTGCACCTTTCCCATCGAGAGCCTCTTTTTGAAGGATCTGGGAATCTGCGCTTGGCACTCCCCCTTCAGGAAACTCCTTTTGGGCTTGGCATCCCCAAAGTTCACCAATCTTTACTCTTATTCTTTATTTGATTCTCTGGGAGGTAGAGCGAACATTCCTTTGCACATTTCCCATCGAGTTTATTTTTAGAAAGATCTAAAAATCTGTGTATGACACTTTCCCTTCTAGTACCTACAAGGATGTCGGGTCATTCTCAAACCTTGGTTGTTGGTCTCCCTCCATCTTGGTCCTTCGACCTCACCTAGGAAGGGGCATTCTATTGACCCCTCATACTTGAGGATATGTAGTTTATGTCATGGTTAGTTTGGGCTAAACATTTGGCCTCTCACGATTTGAGTTTGAGTTAAGTGTTATACTCCTTGGTGCTAGCCAAGGCACCCTAGAAGTTCGGGCTAGTTGCTGACTATCTCAACCAAAAGCTAGACCTCCCAAGAGAAAGTCTCATTTCGTCTTCCACCTCATGCATCTCTTGCTAAACGAACCATTTAACGGTGTTGGTCAACTGACAGTTTTGTCACCTAGATGAATCTTCTGCTAGCACCTGATGTTTTTCAACCGAAGTTCCATTTTTATTTAGGCTAGCCATATAATAAAGCATGTAATGTTACTACCAACCATAGGGTAACACTCGCAAACTCTGAAGATGAAAGAGGAAGCAGTGTGTCGTCTGGCTCAAGTAGCCGGTAGCCGTTGCCCCGACCTGATTACATGCCAGTAGTCGATACCCTAGCCACATCCTTGCCGTGGATGCCAACCATTCTTCCCAAGATGGAAGAGGCAGTAGTGCACCACCTGGTTCAAGTAGCCGACAATCGTTGCAATGACCTGGCTACACACCAGTAGCCGGCATTCCTGTTGCATCGTAGATATCCATCTCTCTTCACTTATCGTGCACTTGGTGTCATTCCCACATCATTCACATATGCACCATGCATCATCCACACAAGAAATGATGAGGCACTATTTCGACATCTCTTGATGAATCCTTCGAGAGTATAAGTCTAGCCCTCGTGGTCTTGAGTACATCTTCTTTGGACTCCCTCGGTTGCTTCTAACACATTGTCCAGAGGTGTAAGTCCAATTTCCGGCCACCTTTAATGCACCTTCCAGAGGCGTAAGTCCAATTTTTGGCCACCTCTGATGCACTTTCCAGAGGCGTAAGTGTAATCCTATTGCCACTTTTGATGCACCTTCTAGAAGTATTATAGTTGAGACACCAAGTCCTAGAATGGACCGGTCATCCAATGCCAGGTGGTCGGACTTCCGGCCTATAAGGCAGATGTCCGATCCCGCTAGCCGCTCTTGATGCACCTCCTAGGGATGTGAGACTAGTCACCAAGAAATTGACTGCACAAGTGCAAATCTCTAGCTTTCCGCAGTAGGGATGACAGAATTCTGACCTAAACAGTGAAATTCTGACCTTTTGCAATCGGTCACTTCTAAGAGTGCTTGGAGACTCATTGTAATGAACCAATGAGTGCCAGCCTTTCACAGTAGAGAAGACGAAATTCTGACCCAAACAACAAAAATCCGGCATAGAGTGTTGGTGCCTCTCGACAATTCCAAGAGCACGGCGAGCCTAATCATCGCCTAGTCAACATAACGTGTGTAACACTTGGTGTTCCTACGCCCGATGGTCCAACTTCATGAAACATCATGATCTTAGCCTATAAATAGATCCCCCCTTGCCACTAGGGAGGGGTGAGACTTTTTGATTTCTGTTGTTGCCTAAGTGTCTAGGTGATCTACCTTCCTCAATGGTGACTACGTGTTCATCCAGCTACTGACCTTCATCACAGTCAACCGTTCGTGTAGGAGAGGTCACCGACGATGACTCCAGCTCATCCTTCCTACAGGTTAGTTTTCCTCTCCACCCTTCCCATTGTCAGGAAGGGGGGAGACAGGTCTTTTGCTAATAACCAATCCTCCTGGTCATCCATGGTTTCGACCAAAGGTGGGCGGAAGTTTGCCAGCCCCTATTTTTTTCTATTTTTCTCTTCCTTTGCGCCATTGCCTAATGTCTGCTTGTGCGTCGTGGCCTTGGTGAGCGCCCCGAGACCTAACTTCTTGAGTCCTCGTGCGGCCCCCAGATGGATTTATTGGATTTCTACCTCTTCTTATTGCCATCTCGGTGAGTGCCTCAAGACCTAACTTCTTAAGTCCTTGTGCTGTTCCCAGATGGATTTATCAGATTTCCACCCATTTTCACCAATTTTTTGCCTCTTTTTGTCTCCTTCTTGGAGATGCCCCGAGATCTGACTCTGAGTCCTTGAGTGGCCTTTAGTCGATTTACCAATTTTTGTCGATCATGGTTCCCATGGCCCAACTTTAAGGGTCTCAAATTTTGGATTATTACCCAAAATTTGGCTGTGTTTCTGGAGTTCACCATGTTGGCATTCAGTCCTTAGCTTTTGGTGGGTTTGAGCATGAATCCTTGCACAAACCTACATTTTCCTTAGCTTGTTACATTTCCTTTTCATTTTGGGACTAGTTGGATTAGGGCATGTAAAGAAACTCCTAATCACACAATTAGATCTTTCCTTTACAGTTCTCCATGCATTTTAGTTAGCTTGTGCACTAATCACAATAAGGAGGCTAGCTTATGTTGGGCTAGATGGGGGTGCTTAACACCTTCCCCACCAGTACTTTAGATCCTTACTCACTATTTCTGAGTAGCAGACCTTTTGTTTTAATTTTCTTGGTGATTTAATATCTCATTCTTGAGTTGAAGAGTACATTCTCTTTCTCTTATTATTTTCCTTATTTTTCAATAAAATAAGGTGGTGACTCCGATATTTTAATTATAACTTTTAACTTATTTCCCGAGTCCCATGTGCTTATTATTCTCTTATATAGCTCTAACCATCATTTTGGTGGAAAGAAGGGTAACAGTCAACCTCTTAATCAACCTCTCCATAGTAGACCTATCTAGGGTAGGAGGAATTTCTGTAAGGGCTTCTTCATTTGGAACTACTGCAAAAGGGGGTTGTGTGCCTATAGGTTGAGAAGAGCTACTAATCACTAATTTTCCATTAGAATTTTGCTATTTTTCCATAGCCTTTTCAAATTTATGCAAATCAGTATTGTTGAGGGGCCAAGAAGGAACTATATCCTTTCTCCTTCCACCAAGGTTTATGGGGAGTTGATTTGCCATGTGTTGGAGGGCATCCCCGAATAGAAACTACCTTGCTGTATACTTGTTGCACCCAATCACTCCTTTAAGCTGGAAGGTAAATGCTACTCCCCAATTCATTTGGATGTCTTTCAACATAGTATAGACTACTGCAAATGTTGGGACACTCAATTCATCCCTATGGCCATCTTTAGGGAGAATTGTGCAGTTGAGTATTAGGACAAGTATTTTGGCTAGAGGGTGGATTTCATTTACTTTTCGAGGTCTTTTGGTGCATGAGTTTTCTTAACATACAACTCGACTCATCTTAGCCTCATTTCAGTTGAGCTTTTTGAGTAAGAGGAACTTGTTCTCACCCTTGGACCTTAAGCCTAAGGTGCCTTGTAGAAAGGTGTCATTTAGGGTAAACTCTCTTCCTTGAATGCACAAGCTCAAAGCCGCCTCTTCTTCCCTTAGGTTGGAGTAAAACTTAGTAGGAAAATCAGTCACCATCTCTCCATCGAAGTCTTCAGATACAAAAGAGAGAAGCCCTTGAAAATCCAAAGGGACTTTGACTTGATCCATCCCAATTAGATCAATTGGCCTACTATAAAAGACCTTCTCCCTACCATAGTTGTTAAATTTCTCCTCACTTACACCATCCCTAAAGTTAGGGTTTGGGTGTGGTACTCCTCTATTAGGTACACTAGCTACTTCAGGAGCTTGGGAAGGAGATGTCTCTCTTTCTTCAACGACATGTTCATTTCCTACTAAAGTATACTACTTAGTAACTCTTGGAAGGTGTACTCCAACCCCTCCCTCTTCATTTGCAATAGAGAGAGGTTCTTACATGTAGGGTAGTTTAGACCACTTTTCACTCCCTTCATCCACCTTAGAGGTAAAATCACTCTCTACTTGTGGTAAATCGCTCTACCTTCTCCCTCACCAACTGTAATAGGGGGAGGATCATATAGTACTAAAGGAAGCACAACTTCTTCCACCCTCTCCTACAATGCTATTGGAGGATTTTTCTTCCTCCTGAGCTTCTTTCCTCAACCTTTGGCAAGGGGAGCTAGTTCCACTATTAATCCTGAAAGGATCAAGTTCGACCACTAGAGCAAGGGTGAATAGTGGTTTCTAAGTTCTTTAAATAAATTAAATCTAAATGTTGTGAAAATAAAGAATACAAGCAATTTTTAAGGTGGTTCACTAATTAGCTATGTCCACCCTCAAGCTTTTTGAGCTTAAGCCTAATCTAATTACTGTAAAAACAATTACAAATGAATATTTAAGGTTGAACACCCAACCAACATATAACAGAAGTTTGAGGTGGAACTCTTCAACCAAGAACAATTGAGAGTTTAGGTGAAACTCTCCAATGCACAAGAGTTTCAAGTCAAACTCTTCAACCCACCACTCCAATCCACAAGAGTGAACCACTTGTGTTTAAGGTGAAACACAAGTAAAACCAACAAACAAAACCACTACTTGTTTACAACCCCACAACATAATGAATCACCGTGAAAGATGCCTTTTGCAAAGAATAGTTAGCTTACATCTTCAAGATCCTTCACAAAGATTTGCAATGCTCAATGTCAGCATGATGAGCGTTGAGTGCTTGAGAGTTTTTGTGTGCATGAGATTTTTGTGTGCAAAGTGTGTATAAAAGGGTCCCTAATCACATTGTTAATCACCTTTATTTTTAGGCTCTAAATGTGATTAATGGCTAGTTTTTTAGAGAAAATTATTACAATGTTTTTCCAAATCATTATAATGTTTTGACTAATGATCATATTTTCTATAATAGGTATTTTGATCATTATAACGTTTGTTATTTTGATCCATCTTCCAAAAGTTACTATCTAAAGAAAATACTAAATTGTTATACTGTTAGGGCTCACTAGTATAACGAAATTTAGTAGAAATGGTTCTCTAAGTTTTGTAGAAATGTTTGTTATAATAATTCCTATATCGTTATAATGATTTGCATAAGTTTAGTTCATGCAGTTTGGGAAGAATGTACATTATAACAAATTTTTAGTTTGTTATAACAATTTTCCTAAGTATCTAACTTAATGTAAAAATAGGTTATCCAGATGTCAAATGGGTTACCCATCTTTTCACTTTTCAGTGAAATAAATTTTGTATGATTTTTCATGAATTTTTCCTAAGTATTGGGTAAGAAGTAAAATCATTATAATGATTTTGTCTATCATTATAACAAATTTAAGTCGAAATTTTTTTCGCCCATGTAAAAAAATTGAATGCTGATGATAAGTTATCAATAATGGATCTTCCTAGATTTTTCTTGGGATTTTTAAGGTACCTGAAATCGTTATAAAGAAAGGGCTTACCATTATAATGATTTTTGGTAGATTTGTTCCTTAGTGTTTGTTTTTGTACAAAACGTTTGGTTATGAATTAATTGTAATTAAATTGATTGTAATTGAAATAATTTATTTCTATGTATTCCGTAAGTTTGGTTATGAATGTGTTACCATTGAATAAGAGAAGAGAGGAGGTCATTGAAACATCGTCACATCATTTTCCATGTGTGAGAGTGCTGTTGCAAAATATTCACTTCTTTTCTCTCTCTCCCGTGGCCACATCATTTTCCATGTGTATTTAGAAAATTATATTCTAGAAAATTTGACAAATTTAGAAAATAGGTTGGAAAATAATTTTCTAGAAATTTTTTTCCTAACATTTGAATATGTCAAGGAAAATATTTTCTATGTTTGTGTAATTGATAGAAAATAAATTTTTATTATAATACATTATAAACTTATATAATAACATAAAAATTATCAAATATTATATAATGAATGAACATTCAAATGTATCAATACATTTATAAAATATTTCAATCATAATTTTTTTTGAGAGAAATACATTTTCATATATTTTAATTAAACATTTCAGTACAAAAATTATAAATTAACAAATAATGCACTATGTACATATTAAAAAATAAATAATTATAGTTACATGATGTACCTATTTGACAATAATATAATTATTTAATAAATAATAGTAATCAACAACTTGTATCAAAAATGTGTCAAAGCTAGATTGATGAAAATTGAGAGATTAGGGTGTAAGATGTGTAAATGGGGAAAACGTTTTCTCATTTTTCAAGTACACTGTTAATAAAATTGGAAAAAAATTTCCCAATTTTCCAAGAAAATTTTTTCGTTTTGCACTACCCCCCCAAAGAAGAATCTCATTCTACAACACATTTTTTAGGTGCATTATTTTTAATTATTTGTAAGAGGTGTTTTTAAGGATGTATTTTCATTATTGCACTTTGAACGTTGTATCTTATGTCTTAGTATTTTATTATGCACATTGGTTTGAATGAAAAATAAATTTGTGTTTTCATTGCTTTAGTATTTAAATTGACAAACCTATTTCACCAGGGTGTAGTGAGACTTCCAAGGTGAGACTGGGCCAAGCATTCGACCCCTCACAATTTAGATTCAAGTAGTGTTATATTATTGAGTACCAACCTGTCCCCCCTGAAAGTTTGGGCCGTCTTCCAACAATATCAGCCAGAAGCCAGGCCTCTTGGGTGGAAGCTTTGTTTAGTCTTCCACCCGAAGTCTCTTGCTCAATTGGCCTATGCCAATTGCATCGTCTCTCGCATAACAAATCCCTAAACGATTGTTGCTCGGTTGAAGATTTCGTCTCCTAGACGGAACCTCCACCATCGTTGGACCATTTCTATGGAAGTACCATTTTTACTAATGTCCTTTTATGATACTTCCATTTTTTACTTTTGGCCAACCATAAGGTAAAGGCCATAGTGTTACAGCCAACCGTAAAGTAAAGGTCGTAGAGTTACGGCCAACCATAGAATAAAGGTCGTAGTGTTACAGCAAATTGTAAAGTAAAGGCTGTAGTGTTACGACCAACCATGGAATAAAACTTGGTACTTTACGACTTAGCCATCCAAGAGCAAGTCGGTCGCCAGACCCAAAGTGGCCACCACTGGTGACTCTCCAATGGTGCAAGCGTGGCCCGTGCCACTTCTGACGTGCCTTCCAGAAGTAGTATGATTGAGAGACTGTTCAGACTCAAAAGTGTGCATTTTATTGATATTAATTCATGTGTTTTAATGAGTTTTATTTGCATTCTGCATTGAATTATGATGATTACAAGGTTAACTATACTTTTGAGCAATATGCACGATTATTCACTTTAATGATGCATGAATTACGTTTTGAGTTGTTAATTATGTTTATTACCTATTGAGAAATGAATGAATGATTAACATTTGACTTTTTAGGTTGCTAATAGAATGATTCATATACAGAGAAAAACTCGTGATTTATGCTTAAATGCAAGTCCGAGGGTTAAGCTGTTTACCCACAAACTTATTCGTGGGTTATCCTGTTTACCATTGGACTATATTGTGAGCGTTAAGGGTTTACCCACAAACTTACACGAGGGTAAACCTCGGACCTATACTCTATTTGTTCTGTGCAATTGCAATTATAGCTAAGATCTAAATGTTATGAATTATTTTTCCTATAATATGATGCGTTTCATGAAAAGTATTTCTTAAGTATTTGTAGGGAAATTTGATAAGTAACTGCAGGAATTACGTAACAAAGCAGAATTAAATTTTAATTCAGTTGCAGCTCAACCATGAAGAATGTGGACAGATAGGCTGAAGTAGTGGATTGCATGGGATGATCTCACATGTCCGGACGTGCACCATGCCCTTCTTAACTGCCAGCTCGTGAACTGCCAATCCTCCCATCTATAAAAGAGTCTCGTAGCCTTGGAACTAAGCCCCCCTCTTCTTCCTTCATCCACCATTTACAGAGTATTTTCCATCTTCTCCCACTTCCATCCTCCACCCACTCATCTCTTCCTAGAGGAGATTGATGACCTCCTCTTCTCCAACTATTTGCGTAGTGTATTTGCTGTTCTTTTCTCAACCTGAGCGTATCCTTGAAGGAGAGACTCTCAGCGCTGGTTGTTTCCTCCTCTGTTCCTTGGTGTAATTGCGAATTGACACCCCAAAATCTCACTGCAAGGTCAAAAGGAAGGCCTGCCAAATTGATGACCTGGTGGACCGAAAGTAAAGACAAAGAGAAGTTCCCAGCCTAAGCAAGTTTCAAAGGGAGGAATTACAATGAAGCATTAGGTATTCTTTCCATTTTTATTTTCTTTATTTTACTTAACATTTTTACAACTATACTCAAATCTACAATCACACACTTTATCAACTTAGTTACGGTAATTAGAATATGTTTTTATATTTGCTGTAATATTGAATGTTGCATTCTTACTTTTACAAGTTGTTTGTATTGTACTGTGTTTTTTGCATTGTATTGTGTATTGTGTTTTGAAATACATTAAAAGACCAAAAATATAATCATTCAACTCTTAGAAGTTTTAGTCAATTTGAATCGTGCTGTTTTTACATTTGAAACTCACAATTATTGCACTACCCATGTGTAAGTTCGAGGGTAGAGACGTTTACTCTCAAGGAAGTGCTTCTTCTATGTAGAATGTAAAATTTTATACAAACTAAAATGTACAATGTTAAAGCTTAAGAAGAATTAAATATTCGGAAGTAAAATCCTATAGAAAGTGTAATACAATCGGTATTTAAAAACCATCCTAGCGGTTAATTGGAACAAGGCAACTGTGTCATTGCTTATAAGATATTTAATCAATTGTTTCACTTAATTGAAGTCACCAATTCAGCTAAACACCAAGAAAAAACTAATCCCTGTGGACAAACTCGTACTTGCACACTAATTACATCTGAACCCATGCACTTGCGGTCAATTAAAATATTTCACACACAATTTATATAAGAAAAGAATTACATGGTGTAGTGTTGAGGCTAAACAAAGACCAAGTTCAAGAAAAGATCGGATGCCCAGCGGTAAGTGGGTGGATTTCTGGCCCATAAGGTGGATGTTTGGCCCCACCAGCCACTTGATGCACCCCCAAAGGTGTGAAACCAGTCTCCAAGAGACTGACCGCACAAGTACAGATCTTCGATCTTCCGTGGTAGAAATGACAGAATTCTGATAAATAGAGCGAAATTCTGCCCCTTTACGTCAATTGTTTCAAGAACGCTTGGAAACTCATTGCATGAGATTAGTCCCTTAGTAGTTAACTTCACAGGTATAGATTCTCGAACTTTTACGACAAAAACAATGGAATTTCGATAAATATAGTGGAATTCCGCCCCTTTGTGTTGGTCGTTTTGGACGCATTGGAGATCACTACAATGAACCAGCAAGCACTAACCTTCCATGGCAGATAAGGTAGAATTTTGGCTTAGAGTGCCAATGTCTATCAATAATCTCAAAGGTTGCGAGTCCAATCATAACTCAATCGATGTAATGTGCGCAACACTTAGCCTTCCAACACCTGGTGGTCCGACTCCGTGAAACGTTGCAACCTTAGCTTATAAATGGCCCTCCCCTTACCATTAGGGAGAGGTTCAACTCTTTGATTTGTTGTGGTTGCTCAAGTGTCCAAGTGTCCCAGCACCTGACGTTGAGCATCTTTTCCGTCCAGCTTTCGACATTCGTCCATGGCTGACCATCTGCACACGAGGGCTCGTTGACTTGGACTCTAGTCTAACCTTCCTACATGTTAGTCTTCCTCTCCCCCTTTCCTGCCAGCAGGAATGGGGGAGATGACTCTTTTACTTTAAGTAACACTGTCTCACCTGATCATCGATTTCTTTGACTAGAGAAGTTTTCCCTTCTCTCGAGGATCGCCCAAGATCCCCTCACCCCTTGAGCAAGGATGTTTTCCTTGCTGTACCAGGCAAACGCCTAGCCAGAGCGAAGTCTCGCTCCCTACTTAGGACCATGCATGCTGTTTTTTATGTTTTCAAGGTTGCTATAGATATGGATATCCTTTTCTTCGAGTTGGCTTTGTTTACCTTGTTTTCGCATGCATCGTTTTAGATGCATGGGCCTACGCATTGCGGGATGAAACTTGGAACCTGGTCTTTGGACATACTAGTTCCAATTGGTTGACCGTCAAGGAACCTGATTGCCACCCCTATGTTGACCAAACTTAACTAGCACCTTTGACGTGTCTCACTTCTTTTTGACTATTTTCATTTCTCTCGCACCCTCATCTGATTATGTGACTAGCTCCACACAGACAATTTTGTTTTATCTTATTTTATTTTTGCAAGTGGAAATCTGTCGGGGCTAGTGGATTCGCCCATGTATCTTTCTCTCTCTCTCTCTCTCTATGCCACCCTTGGATGCCAGCTTGCGCATCGTAGCCTAGGTAAGCGCCCCAAGATCAGACTTGGTCTTGAGTCTTCGTACGGCCCCTCCGGTTGAAGACCAACGGTTCCAGAAGTATCCACCAAAACCCTAAAACGTTAATTCCTGGAGCTGAGACCCCTTTTGCATTTTCTCATTTATTTAGCATAATACCTGGGGGTGATGTAAATCACGCTGGCACTACCCATGGTCAGCGCCCCTACCCAGGTAGGAGAATTGCAGCAGAGGGTGGTGGAACTAGAAACCTTCCTTTATGGCTTGAGAACCGGCTAGCCAGAATAGTCTTGTTCCTTTTAGAGCCTTTGCGCCTTTCTAGAGGCTATACTCCCACCAGACTTTCGGATGCCCGAGCTCGTCAAGTATAATAGGTAGAGAGATCCACAAGCTCATCTTCAGGCCAATTGTGGAGACATGGCCCCCTTACAGTATGATGACAAGCTCCTGGTTCGTCTCTTTCAAAAGTCACTAGCTAGGCCAACTTTAACCTAGTACATGTCATTGGATTTGCCAAAAATCCATACTTGGGATCAACTAGCCTTGATGTTTCAAGAGCAGTATGTGTATAACTTGGATTTGGCCCCCAAGTTGGAGGATCTCAAGAGTCTCTGGCAATGAGACAATGAATCCTTCAGTTGTTATGTTGGCAGGTGGAGGGCTTTAGCGTCCCAAATATGAGACAAACCCTCTGAAGAAGAATCAATAGAGCTGATAATCTAGAGTGCCCAGCTAGCACTCACGACGCTCTTGTCAATGCACACCTTCAACACTTTCACCCAACTCATCAAAGTCAGGAGTCGCTTTGAATCAAACTTGAGGTCTGGAAGGTTTGTGGCCCTTCCATTTGGAGGCCCATTGGGAGGAACAGCCACCCCCAGACCCTTTAATGTTGGGAGTGGGGTAAACAACTGGAATTGGAAGATGGAGTCTAGAAAGGCTCCGGTAGCAGTGGTGGTGCCTTCGCTACCCCTTCAGCCTCAATAGGTCTATGCACCTACCTTGATATACTAGGCTCTGGCAATCCAGCCCGTATAGTAGCTGGTATATCCGCCTCAACTGACCCAGACGCAACAACACTAGAGGCCAAGAGCGCAACCACCGCATGTGGCAACTTGGCCACCCCTTCCACACCAACAAGCACTGCATGCTTAGCGGCAAAATCGTTGGCAGGGCCTAAATCAAAACCGATAATGACAGCCAGTGCTGCAGCAATCACAGTATCAATCAAGGCTGGCACGACCAGTGGCTCCACGACAGTACACCCTATTGAAAAAATCGCTAAGTCAGGCATTCACCAAGGTATGATCTTTTTTAACTCTGCCAATCGTTAAGCCACCACCTGCTATTTTGCTGACATGGTACAACCCACATTTGTATTGCGAGTACCATAGAACCACTAGCCCATCGGCCATGCTATTGACCAATGCAAGTCCCTGAGAGACACTATCCAACACCTTATTGATGGTGGAGCTGCATCTTTTAACCCAGAAGTAGCAAGTTCAACCACCGTTCCCAGACCATGGTGCCCAGCTGACCATCAGCACCATTTTGTCAGCCTCCAGACCAAGACAACCTTGACCAGTAAGTCTTATTCGAAGGGTTCCGGCTCAGATATCTCAGCCCACCCGTCAACTCTATTCAGTCGACCTAATTCTATCGGCCAACAATCCACCAACTAAGGTTGAGCTCCGCCCCTATCATCGACAGGTGGCCGCCTTAGTTCTCACAGTAACAACTGGTAGCCATAGGAGGAGGACGGCAACACGATCAACACCGTCTCATGCCACTAGTCCAACACCGCCAAGACTTATCCTTCACGCAACTTATCCAACCATGATCACCGAGGGATTTGGCAGTGATTTAACCCTTCAGGATCCAGCTTCAATAAAGCCGGTACTACATGAGATTCCATCTTGGCAATATGCGATAGCCGCCCCTTTGCAGCCATCTTTTGGACGATCAGCATCCATTTTGCCCAAGCCCATTTTGTTCTCCTACTGCCAAACTGCCGGCTCTAGTACAGCAACTAACAATGCCAGAATCCTCTGTGGCAACACTTGCCCACAACTCCACACCATCACACACGAAGTGGTAGCTCAAGGGGAAATAGATAGTAGAGGGCCCTTCTTCTTCCAAACCATCCCCCCAGAAATGTTCAACCATAATGAGATCAAGGAAAATTTATCGACCCAAACAACCAACACCGTTGGTAGCCACCCCCCCATCCACGACAGTGCAGATGTCTATCCCGATGCAGCAATCAGTAATCACCTCTTCTTCCTCGCCGTCTGATCTGACTGAAGAGCTAAAGAAGGTCAACGTAGATATCTCACTATGGGATCTCATCAGGACCTCCACTAAACATAGGGAGGCTTTCCTCAAAGCCTTCTAGTCATCTAGGGTCACTCCTCAATTGGTGCCAACAGCCATAGATGCGATGGTGGCATCAGTCACCTCTCCCACCTATCTTTATTTCTCAGAGCTAGATCTGTCACCAGTCGACATAGATCATAACATCTCGCTCTACATCATGGTCCAGTATAAGGACTTATGCATCCCAATGGTCATGATAGACAACGGGTTCGCGCTCAATCTGTGTCCATTACAGGTAGCGCGCAATATAAGATTGGTCAAGGACAACCTCCTCTAGTCAGACAAAGGGATGAGGGGGTTTGATGGGTCACTTCACAAGGCTAAAGGGACAATCACCCTACCACTTCAGGTCGGACCGGCAACCTTTGACATCTTATTGCACATCGTGGATATCCCAACGTCGTATAACATGATTTTGGGGCACCCCTGCCTGCATGAGAATCGGATCATCCCGTCAACCTTGCACCGGATGTTGAAGTTTTTCTAGAAGGGGGAAATAGTGGTGATCCTGGCAAAGGATTATTACGATCCAGACCCATCCGTAGCTGTGGTAGAACCACTAGCATCCATCAAGGGGCAAACATGTGCCATTCCTCCCGGTGAAGAATATGCCCAACATTCGACGACTTTAGATTATCTGGCTTGAAGGATGCAACCATTAACCAAGGAAGAGACGGTCGAGGAGTCTACCTTAGAGGATGGGCTTTCTGAGTTATTCAAGACGGAATGGCTAGAGGATGAGCCGACATCCGAGTCCTGACAGTCGGATGACTTAGGAGCACCAACTGCTACCAAGCCGCAGTGGTATGTGCAAACATAGGGGTCAATCAGGTATGATCCTTCCTCTCATCCCCCTATTTAGTTTTCACTAACCCCCACTTGATGGCCTAGGTGGGAAAATAGCAGGTTTGCAGGCCATAAGGCAAACCTAATAGGCTCCGAGAATTCGGTCCAGTAAATATCTCTTACCTCAAGAAATTTTGTCTAATTAATGACAAGTATGGCTTCTCTTCTTAACTGAGTGCAAGTCCAATTCCCTTCAGGTGCCAAACGTATCTTTTTTGGCATCTGCCCTTCTACTTCCCGCAAGCCAGTTGAAGTATTCATCTTGGACCTCGAGTTCCACCCCTGGAAATTGGAACCCCTTTTTTTGCATTTACGTATCTCCATGCATACATGTTGCATAGTATTGCATGTCCTTATCGCATGTTAGACATATGAAGTTGTTGTTCCTCGTATTTCTCTTCTCTAGCGCTACTTGTAGGCCTTCGGGTGTTTCAGACAAGGCAACATTATCATTTTGTCTATATGTCAACTTCAGTGGTACCCCCTTCTTTTAGTCGCAACATCCACTACCCACACTCCGTCTTCCAACCTCAATCCGCGAAAGATGGTCCAGCTTGGCCACCTGCCTTGGATACCTTCTCCGACGAGCAAGCTAATCAAAGTTTCAAAGGGTGCTATTCGTATTCCTATGAGAAGACCTCCTTTGAGTGATACCACCACAAGAGGGCTACCATCAAACAACCCTCATCATCCTATCATTTTCCCCAAATGATGACAAGATCAAGCCAGAGTTGAGAATCTAGGTTTGTCGAGATCCCCATAAGTCTTACTGATCCTGAGCATTTTCCACTCGCAATGGGAGATATCCTTTCTCCCTAGGTGAGTATCCTTCCCTTTCTTTTCTTTACCTAACCCAAGAGCCACTCATAATAAGAGAAACATTTTCAAAAATTTTCTCTTTAGGTGAGGAACCCCCCATGGATTATGATATGACATTTTTAGTATCTATAACTTGCTAGCAGCAAGTGGGGAGGGATTTTGTTTTCTTTCTTATGGGAAATCATAGAAAAAATGAAAAGAAAAGAGGAAAGCAATGAAAAGGGAAGAGAAAAAAAAAAATGGGGTAAAAGAAAATAAAAAAGAAGAAGAAAATAAAACCAAAAAAGAAAAAAGAGCAAAAGGCAAAGGCCACACAAGAAAAAAAAAGAGAAAAGGAAGGAAGACAAAGTTCTTCCTCCAATTTACATCCACAAATCAGATGTTGTGTACTTGGGTAAGGGTAGTCTAGGACCATCTAGTTGGTGGCAAGCTTGGTCTGATGTGATGTATCTCTATCCAAGTCATCCCTTTTTTCAGGGCTTGGTATCCCACCTAAGTCTGCCAATCTCGGTTTCCAACGTGATAATTTTGGAATCTGATTTTTGTTTTCCCTTATGTGATGGTGAGAATGGATTAGTTAATTTATGGGCAGATTCAGATTGACAGCCACAAGTTTCATCCTCGAGTTTTGTTTCTATTTATCTTAGGGTAGATCTTGTTTGGACAAGGGGCATTGCCCCCATTCTTTTTGTTCAAACTCTTTTCTATAAGGTGAGCCACCCACATTCCTCACAGGATGGGATATCACCTGATGAACAAAGACAGGCATCCTATTAGAGAAGTGTCAGGAGGCAGGTACACCCTTAACACCCATTAATTCATCTCTCGATCCCAATATTTTATGCAACCATCACGTTTCCTGGTTCATTATCTTGCCCCCCTTGGTCAAGACTCAACCCCTAACCTTCGTGAGTGCAGCAATGGGGCGAGATGAGGGAATAGCAATTTCATTTTGATTACTTGTGCATTCATACATACATGTCTAGTTAATATTTACAAGAATTCAGAAATCTTTCCATAGTCTTTTTCCCTTTTTTATCTAATGTTGTCTATCTAGCTATGCTATAGGACGGTATGGGCTTGGCATCCCAATAAATCCTGCCATTACATATTCTACCACTCGAGCTGCTGACTTGGAAGACTGGCATCTGCTTTGATTTTCAACTTATACAGTTGGATCCCCACTTTGCAAACGGGCTAAAGGTAGTTTAGTCCATTAACTTGTCTGGTTCAACTAGTTTTGTAGGAAAATTTTGATGGACTGATGTCCCAATGAAGAAGCCCAAGCCCATGAAAAGTCATCGTGGGGGCACCTCACTATGGTATATCAGCACTTCTACCGATTTTTCAGGGCTTTTGGACCTCTGTGGCTGGTTACCGACCCAGGCAACCGAAGAATACGCCTAACTAGAGGTATGTATGCATTCAGACATTCAAAACAGAGAGGGGGTGAAGGCACATCCCATAAATGTTACTGTGTAAAGATGTATACATTGTCTAAGTGTTCAAAAGAAAATTAACAACAAAGGCCGTTGATCATCGCCTTTTCTCTGCCGCCCTCCTCGTTGAGCTTCTCGCGCATCCTCCTTAGCCTCCATGCACTCCAGGAGATGTAAGGTCTGCTCTTGTACATTTACTCTCTCCTGCTGCTCTTCTCATCAAGCGTCATGTGCAGCTTCTCTAGCCTCCACACACTTTAGGAGACGAAGGGTCTGTTCCTACACGCCCAACATTTGGACATCATCTTCGTCCAAAGCTCGATAGTAGGAGAGTTGGCCTATGGTGCAAAACTCCATGATGGGCAAGCTTTGGGCGTGAAATCCTAGTTCCCATATGGGACTGGCGGAACGGCAGGCTGAGAGTTGGTGTTGGCCTACGATTCTGAAGCCACAGCAATCTTGGCCATGACCTTCTCAAATTGCACCAAGTCCCCCTTGGTGACGGCTCGGGTCAATAGCATCATTCTATGCCGTCTATCGAGGGAGATGGATAAATATTTGGACACCTCCACTAACACATTACCGTATAGGAGGTGTCCCGATTGATGTTTGCCTAGATGAGCCAAACCCTGGATCTAATGCAATATGACCTGCACCTAGTCAACCTGCATCCTTGTCATGACAGTGAAAGTGGCTAGATAAGTGGGGAGACCTAGCTCGTCCCAATGTCCTCCATCCAGGAGGATATTGTTATTTAGGATAAAGACCACCAGGCGTGCAATAGGTCAGAGCTCTTTCATCTTCGTAACTTTCTAGCCCATCTAGGGATCCAACGTGATCGCAACGTTTATTTCCTCCACGGTCCATCCGACATTCTTCAATGGGATGAAGATGTCCACCCTGGAAGTTCGCAACCTGAGCACCTCCTTCAGCAGACGGGGGGAGAGGATCACGAGGTCATCTTTGAAGACTATCTTGACCTCAGAGTCTCTGGTAGACAAGTTACTATAGAATTCCACCACCAGGTTCGAGATTGTCTCATCCTGTCGAAGGTCATGCATGAAGGGGAGAAACCCTTGATAACGGAATAGATCCTCAACGTCCAGCATGTCGGTGAAATCTACCGGATGCTCGTAGAGAATTCTACGGCTCTAGACTTCTTCTTCGATTGGTAGTAGGAATTCTCGTCTGTCCGCAAGCTCAAGCAGTTCTCCCTCACTCACCTCCTTTGCAAGAGGGTCCACCATGCGAGGAGGCAAAGTTTCCACTCCACTTGTCCCTATGCAATGTCGCAATACTAATCAACACACATGAAGGACCAAATCCACCGACAAAGGTGTCAGGTAACGAAGGGCTTACTCGCTGAGGGATCTTCCCCTTGTGTGTTTTTAGGGATCATGGGGGAGCTAGGAACTGACCTCTCAGCAGATGTTCAAACTTTCAGTTGGTGAGAATATGCTTGCCCAAACCCTTGAGTCATCGACAGCCATAGACCAGCATCCGGAACGCTCGTTCGGCTATCTGGCCGCTCTAGGACAGTTTCCGCCTCTTTTTCAACATGTTCAGCAGCAACCCCCACCTCGGTCTCCACCTCGTTTTCAATAGCCGCCAACGTTTCAATCCTAGCAACCACGTCCTCCTCTAGTGCAGCTTTTGGAAGAGGGTCGGTCCCCTGGCACTCGCGGTGTGCCAATGATTTACATTGCCTGCTATTTCCAAATAACATGCAACGCCTTTGCCGACAGCAAATGTTCCACCATCGTGTTGCCTCTTGCTCCACCCCTTCCACGTTGCACCCTTACCAGCAGAGGGCTTTGAAGACTTGCATCGTATAGGTAGACAAGACTTCAAGATCTCGGAGGTCATCCTCATCCATCACAGTTAGGTGTGCCGACAAACACAATTCCCCCATATCCTTCAGTTGGTGAGGAAAACAGATGGTTTCTTCTTCCCTAACCTCGGGAATTCTTGTGTCGGCCTCCGATGCTCTAGAGCCAATCTTTGACTAAACCTCTGTTGACCCCCATGCTTAACACTTATCAGTTGCCGAGTAAATCAACCGACCACCCATCGACACGTTGGTATATCACCCCAATGGCTGATTCCCCCAAACACCTCCCGGGTGAAGTTCCACTTCGTTGGTGTTGATGCCCGTGTTAAACACTTATCGAGCGGTCAAGTAAATCAGTTGGCCACCCATTGGCACACTAGTAAAATACCCCAACGGTCAATTTTGAACTCTTCCCTGAGCATGAAGGTCCCCTTTCGCTTTGAACAAAGGACCACATGAAAAAATAGGGTTCTCAGCTTACAATTATCCAGTAGCCAACATGCAGATACCTGTTAACACGCCCACAGCCACCAAAGGAGAGAAAATGGCCGACCACACAGAACTTCTATCCAAGGGTGGAAGTACCACTTTCCAAATGGTGGGGGGCAAGGCAAACACTATGAGGTTACGATGGCCGTAGGCAAAGCTCAGTTCGACTTTTGAGGTAAAGTACATGGCCACCGAGTCATTAGCCGGCACCCAATCCTGACTATCCACCGTGGCCTATTCCCCCTAGCCATTGGCTATATTCCTAGTGCATGCCAATCTCCCTTACCCAGTAGCTGGCTAAATGCTTAGGTAAATAATTCAAATCTAATGGAAAGATATGGCAAGATTTAATTACTTAAATCCCGCAATCAATCAATCACACGGATCACGGGGTTAAACCAAAACGTACGTGGGGATTCCATCCCGGGATCACCCAAAATGGAAGGTAATTCCTTATATAAATGACCCTCTGTTCCATGCAGAAAGAGTTTTTTATGACGTTCTGGAGGAGTGATTTTGGAGGAGAGCTACTCGAAGCACCGACGTCCTGTTCCCACACCGGAGCAAGGACTTCCGACCATCGCTGGCATCTCCTTGCAGGTAAGCCACTTATCCCTTGCCGTCATGCTTCTTATTTAGCCTCCTTTGTTCGAACCCTGACCGTACTAGACCTTCCCCATGCAAAGGGAAAGGTCAGAGGATATGCCTGGGTCTCATTTCTTCAAATACGCTTCTAATGGTACCGGCAGCCTCCCTCCCCATTGGGTAAATCCACCTGGTACGATCGAGATCAGTCCGGTCACGATTTGTTTGTCTGGTTTTCATATGAAAACCCATGTTTTCTCACGTGTTTTTACGAGCATATCGTTGGGTTTCTCTGTCCCTTTTCTTTGAAATGCTTGACCACCGTCAGATGTGTTGTCTCCCCAAAGGTGTCTACCTCTCCTGTCTTTTGGGACTGGGTGCAGAAATCTTTACACCCGGAAGTGGAGGCGGCATACCAGGTGAACATCTAGCCCTAAACCCGAATGTCCAGTAGGTAGACGGGTAGACCCACTAGACCTCTCGTTTCTCAGCCAGAGGTCCGTAGTAGTGCCTACCACGTCTATATTCACATTTTTACCTATTTCTCGCTTATCTCACTAGGGAGGGCAGCTTTGCCCTCCCGAAGCCGTAGAAAGGCTTCTAGGATGAGGCTGTCAGCATGCATCCTTGTTGATGTTGGCTTTCTGGGTGTATGAGTATGTACACCCTGATGGTTCCCCTTTATCGGGAGAAGCAAAGCTGCCCTTTCGATGCCTCAGAAAGGCTTTCGGGATGAGGCCATCGGCATGCATCCTTGCCAATGCTAACCGTTTGGGTGTATGAGTATGTACACCCCGACGGTTCCCCTTTATCGGGAGGAGCAAAGCTGCCCTCCCGATGCCTCGAAAAGGATTCCGGGATGAGGCCGTCGGCATGCATCCTTGCCGACATCGATCGTCTGGGTGTACGAGTATGTACACCCCGATGGTTCCCCCTTTACCAGGAGGAGCAAAGCTGCCCTCCTGATGCCCCGGAAAGGCTTCCAAGATGAGGCTATTGGCATGAGTCCTTGCCAACCCTGGCCAAACTGGGTGCATGAGCTCTTGTCCCTAGTAGGAGAGGCGAAATGTCAAGCGGATGTTGGTCCCCTTACCCACCAATCCAGCGTTCCAACCGGCTAGCTCGCTAGACCTTCGGCTCTTCAACCAACAATCCATAATGGTGACTACCATGCCTTTCTCTCTCCTTTTCTCGCTGGATCCCATGTGAATCCTCGCATTGGTGGATTTTCACTTACTTTACTGGATGAAATAAGACTATTCCTCCCGATGCCCTGGCAAATCCTCTAGGATGAGGCCGTTGGCATGCATCCTTGCCGACACCGATCGTTCAGGTGTATGAGTATGTATACCCGCATGATTCCCCTTTACCGAGAGGAGCAAAACTGCCCTCCCGATGCCCTAGAAAGTCTTCTAGGATGAAGTCGTGTTTGGCTGGACTAACTATTGTTGTATTCCATTGTTAGAGTTAGAGAGAGTCCACGATTACCCAGGCTGTCTAAGGGTGCCTAACACCTTCCCCAACAGTACCTTGAGTCCCGTATCTAGTTCTCTCATTTTTCGCATAGTTTTACATGGTTTTACACCATTTCTGCGATTTTTACCATTTTGATGGTGAAAGGATACTTCTCTATCCAGTTTTCTATGCAAAAATAAGGTGGCGACTCTATTTAATGAGCCAACCGCCCCACGTGGCGATGCGCTCCCACAATCACCTTTCAATTCTTTGTACCTCAGCCCATCCGTTGGCTCTGTTGGCGAAACCTCATAGGCTTCCGGGTGATAACCAGATGAAAGAGAGGGTACAACCTCTTCGAAAACATAGGGTTCCCCTTGTTGGCATGTGGCTTCTGCCACTTTCTTATTGCGACGTTCTCGACTGGCCGCATCACCAACCTTTCCTCTCAGCTAGTGTTCTTGTAGCCGTCCTCTCTTCCAACTGCGAGCATCCCTAGCGATGGCCTCCACACTCCACCCATGCGATCTCAATGCACGGTGGAATCCATTTTCTAGGTTACAGATGTACTCCCTATTTTCCAATACAATATCTCTAGGAAAGTAAAGTTCAAGAGGGTATTGAAAGTTCTCCTAACTTGGTTCGCATGCCTTAACTAGGATGAACTCAGATGTCGGCAGCGCTACACCTGCGACTTTGATCCCATAGTCGCACTCCCCTCTAGTCCAGGAAGTTTGCTTGCTACCTTCAACCATGATTCTGTTCAAGGAAGGAGGTGTCACAGTGAGGAAGAAAGAGACCACAGGAGTCACGGTGAAGAAGACAGTGTTCGCCCTAATCACCGTAGAAGAGGTGACCTTCCTTTTCGCACGCAAATGAAGTTTTTTCAGCCCTTTCACATATTTATAAGAATATCCGGGTATTCGAGTCGGTCTGACCCAAATACAACATACGTAAGGTTGGTGACTTGACAATGAATGGATACTCTAGACTTCTGTTGAATTTTATTGGAACCCCGCCGTTCCCCCTGAGGTAGACGTTTGAGGAACAAATCCTCCCTTTATCTTGATTCTCCCCAAGTATGCCAAGTCATCCTCAAACCCTGGTTGTTGGTCTCCCTCCATCCTGGTCCTCCAACCTCACCTAGGAAGGAGTATTCTATTAATCCCTTATACTTGAGGGTAGGTAGTAGATATCGTGGTGAGATTGGGCCAAGCATTCGAGACCCCACGATTTGGATTCAAGTAGTGTTATATTATTGATTACCAACATGTCCCCATCAAAAGTTCAAGTTGTCTTCCAGCAATATTAGCCAGAAGCCAGGCCTCTTGGGCGAAAGCTTCATTTAGTCTTCCACCCAAAGTCTCTCGCTCAACTAGCCTACACCGATTGCTCTCGCATAACAAATCCCTGAACGGTTGTTGCCTGGTCGATGGTTTCGTCTCCTAAACGGAACCTCCACCATTGTTGGTCCATTTCTACGGAAGTACCATTTTTACTAATGTCCTTTTACGGCACTTTTATTTTTTGCTCTTGGCCAACCGTAAGGTAAAGGCCGTAGTATTATGGCCAACCGTAAAGTAAAGGCCATAGTGTTATGGCCAATCGTAAAATAAAGGTTATAGTGTTACGACCAACCGTAAAGTAAAGGTCATAGTGTTATGACCAACCGTTGAATAAAACTTGGTACTTTACGACTTAGCCATCTGAGAGCAAGCCAGTTGCCAGACCCAAAGTGGCCACCACTGGGGACTCTCTAGTGGTACGTGCGTTGCCCTTGCCACTTTTGATGCGCTTTCCAGAAGTAGTACGATTGAGAGACAAAGTTCAAGAAAAGACCAAACACCTAGCGGTAAGTAGGCAGATTTTTGGCCCATAAGGTGGATGTCTGGCCTCGCCAACCGCTTGATGCACCCCTAGAGGTGTGAAACTAGTCTCCAAGTGATTGACCGCACAAGTACAGATCTTCGATCTTCCACAGTAGAAATGATGGAATTCCAATAAATAGAGCAAAATTCTGCTACTTTATGTCGGTTGTTTCAAGAACGCTTGGAAACTCACTACATGAGATCAATCCCTTAGCAGTTGACTGCACAGGTACAGATCCTCGAACTTTAACGGCAGAAACAACAAAATTTTGATAAATATAGCGAAATTCTGCCCCTTTGCGCCAGTCATTTCAGATGCATTGGAGATCACTACGACGAACCAGCAAGCACTAACCTTCCGCAACAGGTAAGGTGGAATTTCGGCCAGAAATGAGGAATTCCGACCCAGAGTGCCGACATCTATCAATAATCTCAAAGGTCACAAGTCCAATCATTGCCCAACCGATGTAACACGTGCGACACTTAGCCTTCCAATGCCTAGCAGTCTGACTCCATGAAACGTCGCAACCTTAGCCTTCCAATGCCTGGCAGTCTGACTCCCTTTGCCTCTCCCCTTACCACTAGGGAGAGGTTCAACTCTTTGATTTGCTATGGCTGCTCAAGTGTCCAAGCCTCCCAGCACCTAACGTTGAGCACCTTTTCCATCCGACTTCCAACATTCGTCTGTGGTCGACTGTCTACGCACAAGGGCTCACCGACTTAGACTTCAGTCTAACCTTCCTATAGGTTAGTCTTCCTCTCCCCCTTTCCCGCCAGCAGGAAAGGGTGAGATGACTCATTTACTTTAAGTAACACTATCTCACCTAGTCATTGATGGATTTGACCAGAGAAGTTTTCCCTTCTCTCGGGGATCACCTAAGATCCCCTCACCCCTTCTTGTTTTGCATGTACGTTACTCAAGATAAGGGAGGATTTACCTTTTAACGTTTTCCTTGAGCAAGGATGTTTTCCTTATTGTACCAGGCAAATGCCTAGCCTGAGCGAAGTCTCACTCCCTACTTAGGACCATGCATGCTATTTTTTATGTTTTCAAGGTCATTGTAGATATCCTTTTCTTTGAGCTGGCTTTGTTTACCTTGTTTTCGCATGCATTGTTTTAGATGCATGGGCTTGCGCATTGTAGGATGAAACTTGGAACCTAGTCTTTGGACATACTAGTTCCAATTGGTCGATCGGTAAGGAAGCCAGTTGCCGCCCCTATGCCGACCAAACTTAATTGGCACCTTTGATGTGTCTCACTTCTTTTTGGCCATTTTCATTTCTCTCGCACCCTCGTCCGAGTATGCGACTAGCTCCACACAGATAGTTTTGTTTTATCTTATTTTATTTTTGCAAGTGGAATTCCGTTGGGGCTGGTGGATTCCCCCATGTATCTTTCTCTCTCTCTCTATGCCACCCTTAGATGCCAACTTGCGCATCGTGGCCTAGGTAAGTGCCCCAAGATCAAACTTGGTCCTGAGTCCTCGTGCGGTCCCTCTGATCGAAGACCAGTGGTTCCAGAAGTATCCACCGGAATCTCAAAATGTTAATTCCTAGAGGTGAGACCCCTTTTGCGTTTTCTCATTTATTTAGCATAATACCCGAGGGTGATGTAAATCACACTCCCACCCCCCACCCCCTTTTTTTTTCTCTTAGTTGATCTCCAACCTCCTCCATGGCCAGAACACTGAAGATGAGTCCTAGTTTTCTATTCCTGGTAACCCTTTTATAAGCCATTGAGAGGCCAGATCTTGTTCGGGCTAGCTGGGGGTGCCTAATCCCTTCCTCACTAGTACCCAGAACTCCTTATCCAGTCTTTTGGATAGCAAACCCCCTTGTTATACCTATCTCTTACTCTTTTAATCAACATTTTTTTTACTCTTTGCTATGAAAGGTCATCATTTCCTCAGGTTTCCTTGTTTTTCCCTTCAAAACAAAGTGGCGACTCTGTTTTATTCATATTTTTTGACATTTACCTGGAGCCCATTTTCTACTCTCATTTGCCCGAGAATGGCATCTGCCGTCTATTGAGGGATTTGCTTGAGAAGAGGTAACAACACCCAAGACAGAAAAAATTGGAATATCATTCAAACATTCGAATTGTTATCCAAATTTTTCTATAAAGCAATCCATCCTAGAAATTCCTTCCAAGTCAATTTTGAATAATAGTTTTCAGAAATTTGTTATTCCAAATTTGCTATAGTAAACATTTGGAATATAATTCGAAACTACGAATTTATTTTCTAAAAAATTCGAAATATAATTCATTATTCCAATGTGAACTCTGAAATGAAAAATATGGCCGTTAGAAAGGTTTGACCAAGTCAAACTAACCGTTTATAACTATTTAAGCCTAACTAAACTATAAATAACCTCGTAATTAGAGATCCAAAACCCAATCTTTTGACACATGAACTAGTGCACTCAAATGGTCACATAGAACAAGTTTTAGCATAGATTGATCAAATCTTTTGGGTTCTAAGTGCTTTTCTATTGCTCAAGCTTCCTCTCCCTTCTCACTGAAAGCACTTACACTAGCACGAATTTTTTAATTGGTTTTCTTATTTGTTCTTGAGTTGGTTTGTTGAGTTTCTACCTCAAAACTCAAAAGGGAAGGTTGGTTTAAGGATTCAACCGTAAATCCTTGAGTTGGTTGAAGAGTTCTACCTTAAATTCTTGTTGTTGGAGAATTTGACCTAAAACTCTTAGCTTTGTGTAGGTTGGAGGATTTGACCTTAAATCCTTGGTTGGTTGAAGGATTTAACCATAAATCCTTGATAGGTTGAGGTGTTCTACCATAAACACGTATAGGTTGGTTGAGAGGTATGACATTAAACTCTTGTAATTGATTGATTTGGTGTTGGACCTTAAACACCTTTTGTAATTGATTTTAAATAGTGGATTAGATTTAGGTTCAAGCTTAGATAGCTTGAGGGTGAATATAGCCTATTGATGAACTACCTTAAAAATCTTAGTGTTCATATTTATTTACAATTTTTTTTGTTGTGCATATTTATCATATTACTGAAACGCTTCCAAACGAATTTATAATTCGATTTTTAAAATACTATTCACCCTCCCTCTAGTGCACAATTTGAACTTTCATCATATTATTAACCTTATTATGCAAGTTAGTGTTGTAGAAATAAGAATTTATATTGAAAATATTACAAAGGCCTCGTCTTTTATCATAAATTCAAATAGACAATGGATAGAATTTGATTTTATATGTGATTCATGGAGTATACCACATAAAAAATTTACTCTTAACATGCAACATAGATGAAATTATTTATATTTAATACTAGTTGTTTACCTTATAAAGATGCTATAACATCTTATTATAGTTGTAGTTTACCTTATAATAGCAAAGTATTATCAGATGATGACTTAAAAATTGTTACTTTTTTTGTTCAATTTTTAAAACCATTTTATGAAGCAAAGGTAAAATTATCAAAAATGTATTATTCAACTTCCATTACATCATTTGTATGAGATTTCTTAGTTTTTAATAAATATGATAATCTTGATTTTTTTGCACTAAGGGTACAAAAAATGAAAGAAATTTTTTTAAATTATTGACAAAAAGATTCCATTATTATATACATTGGGTGCTTGTCAAGACCAAATTAAAATTAATTAGTAAATTAATTAAAGGAATACAAAAATATTTAAGTGTACATCTTAATATATTTACACAAATGATAAAAGAAAATTGAAATAGAATGTTTAATTTATATAAAATAGAAACAACTCAAATTTCTTTTTCTATATCATCATCATTATCACCACCATCAATGCTGGCATCTTGAAGATTATTAGAAGATGAGGAAAATATTCCAACATCTTCTAATACTATAATTTTTAAACAAGAATTAAATACCTTTAATTCTATCAATTCATCAATATCTATAGAATGAATTTTCAAATAAGAATTCATTTGATATAATAGACTAGTGGAAAAAATAAAATTTGGCTTTTCCTATTTTATCATTAATGACAAGAAATTTACTGATAATTTCAATATCTTCAATGACATGTAAAGAGGTTTCAATATTAAATTTTTACTAAAACTTAAAAAACATTAAAAAAAATTAAACCATACTGATCAAAAGTAGGAGCCCATGTAACTAACAAGCACAATTTGACACAACACAAATAATGTCATGCCCATGTAATAAATGAACGAGCCCAATTACCTGTCTACCACATAGCAATGTAGCAAGGCAAAATGGCTTGATACAAGCATGAAGCAAAAGTATTCTCTAAGAGAAGCTAACATGCTGCTGGCCAAGATGCAACTGTCCTCCAAATCATGAAACCACCATGCCCCTAGTTTGGAGTATGTATACCAAAGAACATAATCTCGCCCCTTGGGTGGGTAATTATCAAATAGCTTGAGGTACATTGACTAATTCTAAGTTTATTTATTTAACTTCAACTCTAATAACTATGAAGTTAGAAAATAATTTTACAAACAATAATAAAATTACATAACAAACTATGAAGTAAAAATTTATATATGAAAATTTGTATAATGATGATAACACATGAGAATATGTAAAACTAAAACTGAAGTTAAAGTTAAAAAAACAAAAGAGACCTAAGACTAATAATCTTCATACCCCTTGTATGGTCTGATGTTCCATTGTTCAGTGATTGCACTAAGGTAGATCTCTAGACAGCTGGTGGGAGGTAAGCGTGACAGATTATCTTGCACCCTCAAGATAGGCATTTGGTGCTATTTAAACTTTTGATTTGTTTCGCACATACCTCATTTATTGTTTTCACACATTCTGACTCTTAAAGATTTCAAAAAGCTTGGGTATGGCTACCATGTTAGGTCATTCTGATAGGGAGCAAGTACTCGCTTCACCTGGAAGTACTTTGATCTGGTTCTCACTGACAATTGTCTTAGCCAGCTTACCCTGTGCAAATTGCCTAAAGAACAAACATGAACAATGTAGTTCGTTGCCAATGCTGGCTTTCAATATTATCACCCAAAGTATTAAATTCTTACAATATCTGCAGTCTGAGAAACAAAATGCTGATGAAGAGCATGGCTGCCTGAAGACACATTTCCTTTTAACTAAATCACACGAGACCTACATTTTGTCTTTTTCTGATTTCTTCTTCGCATGAAGTTTTGTTTCAGAAACCAATCACCGCTTTTTGGATGCATTAGCTTTTACATTTGCTCGTCCTTTGGTGGTTGTCTTTGGAACCACTTGCTGCAGCAAGTGTTCATTAGGTTTCTGTTTCTTGGTTGCTTTACTTTCATATCCAGTTTTCTTTGTCATGCACTTTACCTTTGTCTCATTCTTCAACTCCTCTTCATCTGAGTCTTCCACCTCATCACCTTCTCCATCGGATTCCTCTTCAGCATCGTCTTCACTGACCAACTTTTTCTCCGTAACTTTGGTGATTGACGCCCTTTTAACTGCTGGCTTTCTACCAGATTTACCTTTGCTTGCTTCTCTCGATGCTTTTCTTGATGGAGTCCCACTTAGTTTTTGTAATTCTGGAACATAAGCTGATGTCTGCAAAGAGAGAATGTAAAGTGCAACAAAAAAACACAGGTAATTATCTATTATATACAGATGAATTCCAAAAGCGTTTTAGAATGACCTACCCTACCACCAGCTGTAATGAATTCAATTTTGTTTCCTGTAAGAGGGAATAAAGTAATTGGTTTCAGGGTCAGGTGGGCATCAGCACCACACAAGCTAAACATGAGAAAAACTCAAAAAATAATAATTCCAATTTTTTTTATTTCATTAACATTTCCATATATTAAGGAAAACAAAAACAAACACAAAAAAAACCTCATCAAGAAAAACAAAAACAAGTATTAAGGAAAAGCTCGTCAAGAAGGTAACAAAAACGGAATCAAAATTCGACAGAGAACAAAAAGAACATACAACACAACAAACCCATGCAACAGATCATTCGTCTCTGTTTGGTCTAAGCCACCAAAAGCCCCAATAAATCAATGCGTCCGTCATCCACTCCTTCCACAGCAGAAGGCTCAGGCCACTGAAATATTCTCTTGTATCTCTCAAGCCATTTGAACCACCAAATGCTGCAAAGCTATAAGAGCCCAAATCCACTTCCTTCACCCCTGTAGCATGGGGTCTTGTTCCCACCAGAAAGCATCCACACTCCTAAATGGAAGCCAAGTCAGGCCCATGAAAGATACCAACCACCCTACCATGTCTGCACACTTGAGAAACAGGTGCAGACAAATGTATCCTCTCCTTTGTAATGTCTGCTCCATCAGAACTACATACTCCATCAACAACCAAAGAATTGCACCCTTGTGGAGTCACCCACGTGTGTCAGACAACATCCTTTTGGACCACTCCATAGTGAAGGATACCATATAGGGACACTACCATCCCTGTCTACTCCAATGCCAACTAAAAGAGTACGGAGTAGAGTTGAGGAACATTGGAACCGAGAGTACACTAGAGAGAACAGATGAGAATAATCTATGAACTCAGCATCACTAACATCCTGTTGAAAAAGAATATCTCAAACTAATCTGTTGATTGACTCAACACACTCATAAGCCTTAGCAGAAGGCAAAGCTGCAATTCAAAATAGATTGGGGAAGGATGCCTGAAATGGGCAAGTCCCCGACCCAATTCCTACTCCAAAACTCTGCCCATCTCCACCCTGCACCCTTACCCAACAATATTGTTGAACCACATCCATAGCCCCTACGATCCACCCCCAGACTCCTTCAACTTCCCTAACTGGGAGCTGGATCCCAAAAGCAAGGCACCACTATAGATATTATTTTGTGTCAACTAATGTCACATTTTTTAAGTATCAACCCAATTTTGAGTCCACCAGTTCAGAGATAGAAAGTCCATGCTTACAGTCTCTTTGAGTCATATGTCCATGGTGGAAGTGAACTACTGCATGTGAAATAAGAAATGTCACATCCATCGTAAGTGTCTTATCATCATCAGCAACTACAACAAACTGTCAAAACTGTCAGCCACAGAAGCAAATAAACCTAGCTCCAAAACTTGACCTTCATATTACATTGCAAAACTAATCCTATTTTCTAATTTTATTTAAAATGATTATCTCACTCTTCCTTTTGTAGCTTCACCATATCCAAAACCTTAGAATTAGACTTTGGGAACTACCACGAAACCCTTCTTATAACACACTGAAAGGAAACCATGGATGAAGAAATGGCAGGAGGTTACAACACTATTGTTTGAATCTGAGACCATTATAATAAAAAAAAGAGTACAACAGAGTAGAATTTTACTTGAAATTGCTTTTTATGAAGTTAAATAAGAATAAATATAAGAGAATACTCTCGTCTGAATTTGGAGCTATTTTAGAAACAAAAGAGGGATAATTGACATATATTCTTGACACCTGATATGTGGTTTAGCTTACATCTTCCCCAATGGAAGTAGGCTAAAATCAATGTTTGTGTTATTTTTCCTCGGGTATGTACAAAATAAGGCCTCCTGTTATGAAAAGTTATTCTCTTTTCATATCCTAGCTTTAACAATAACCTGAAGTTCAAACCATGGTAACGGATATAAAATCAATATCTCAGGTATATAATTGGGGTTGAAATTTCAATGTACCTTTGTAGGTATGTACATACAAAAGCAATTAAAGGCATGAGTCCAAACATAAAATTTGGATATCATGCAATTAATGAATAACTTCGCATTTTTAAAATGTCCACTGGTCTCGAAAATACAATGTTTTAGAGAAACAAAATAATTTTGCATTTCAGAAATGAAATAGAGTTAAGTAGATTGCACAACCTCAAAATAATAAAGGAATAAGGAAATATGTGAAGCACACGTAAAAACAAGTTTGCTTCCAATAGATATAAATGATGCCATTTATAACTATCTTGCAAAAGACAAACCATCAATAAATGCTTTCCCAGGTTTCCTTTCACGAAAATGGAATATCCAACTACTAGGAAATTGATTACCGTCAGCATCAACTTTCACTGCTTTTTCAAGAACCTGTAAAATCAATGGATTAATTGGTCAAAAAGATCAGAACAAAAAATTACCATTGATTTCTCCAGACTTTTTCCCCCACCGAAAATGGAACAACCACTCAGGTGGAAAGCGGCCACAGTCAGCATTTACATCAACTGAATAATGAATTACCTAAAAGATGCCATCTACACGTGGTAACAATTAGTCTGTCCTTAACAAGATAATTACATTTTTTGCCTGATTCTATCTTTCATTGCACTGGTTCAAAGCTGACCTCATTAATGCACTTGTGCAGTGATTCACAGTTCTCTTGGGACAGGTTTGCAGCAGTTTGAAGAGGATGAATTTTTGCCTACATCAAATGCCAATAGCTTGCCATAATTACACATCACTTGAACAGTGAAAAAGACATCATATTCTAGAATATGCACATAATACAGACAACTGCGTGAATAAAACAATTTTCTGTAAATAGTGTGAATTTTAGATAATTTTTAAGAATTTCTATTGGCCAATAGTAATTTTCCTCAATCTAATAAGAGGAAATACCAAATTCTTTAATTTCTGAATTTCATTATGATTTATTAGGCCAAAAGAAAAAAAAAAGTGGACTTATAAGAATTATGTATTTTTGGGAGATGTTAGTGCATTTTCTCCATGAGTAGCATGAGAAGTGTGGGTTTTAGGGGTTGAAGTACTTAGGAGACTTTTGTGCTAATTGGTCAAGAATAGTTGTCACCACCCATGCAAGGGTGCACATGGTAGACGTGGATTGTCATTTATAAACAAATATAAAGTCTCTATTTATAAACACAATACAAAAATAATAAATATAACTAAAGTAATGTGGGACTAAACCAAATTAATTATTTTCAGAAATTAAATGTCTAAGAGAACCAAATGTTTGTGAAACAAGAAAAAGAACTTAATAAATAGATGGATGTTAAGCCAAAATGTTAACACGTAAGATTGCATAATAGTATACTATCATTGAAATAAAGCTTATATAGTATTAAAATGAAAGATGTAGAATAAGATAGAAGATCTAATGATCAACACTTAAAAGTCTGTATAATATGTTACACTTTGTGTTCCAAAATAATATCAGAACTTAGGTTTTGAGAGTACATTAAGTGTGAGTGATAAACGTAGGGAGAAGGGAAACCTTAACTATCACCCTTCTTTTATTTATTTTTCATTTTTAAATTTTTCCTTTTCTCTTTTTTTTTCTTCTTCCTCTTTCTTCTTTTTTTTCTTCTTCCTTTTTCTCTTTTTTTTTTTTTTTTGCTTTCTTCCTTCTTCTCTTTCTTCTTTTACCTTTCTACCTTTCTTCCCTAACCTCCCCTCTCCCTGGTTCTTTGCAACTCCATTGGAAACCCAAAATGGGTTTCCAGCATTAACACCATTTCTCAATGCGAAAGTTGTGAAACTATGAAAGAACAGTCATTCTAAGCAATAGAACGGGAAGAAATCATGGCAACTATGGGTAACGACCTTTCTTGATTTCTTTGACAAGGTTGGATCAACCGATATATACCTTGGATCAGTCGATTTGAGCTTTCCTAACTTAAAAAAAATATTGAATTGAACGATCTGTTAATCCACCACCAATCCAAATCGATGGATCGTTCGATCCCCTCCACTTTCGAAAGTTCCACTGGTTTCAGTATCGGTGATCTCAACAACCAACACGGATTGTCGAAATCCATGTCAATTTTTTAATCCTTGGTTGTAACTCCTCCAGACATTGTAGCTATTAGGATCAATATAGATTACTAGGAGGAATGAACAATGATTTACTACAAATCTTAATTAATGTTATGCAATACACAAGTAATGATATGCAATTAAATGATCCTACTTTGACTTTATTTCTTTTTAGGAATGTGCAATTAATTCAAGCAACATGTAATTCTTTTCAATAAATTCAGTCAATATAGGCATGCAATCCTCAATGATATGTAGTACTTTTTAATAATGCACAAGGTAACACAATCACACACAATGAGAACACAAGGACTTTATGGTAGTCCACCCAAAATGGGCTGCTACACTGCCTAAGCTTTTGCTTAAACCTTTGCATTCATTTATGTTGCTCAAGACCACCATTAGTTCTTTTCAAGATTCAACATCCAACCTTTCACAATAGTTTTTTCTCAAGGGAAGCACTCAACCTTTACAACATTGTTTTTCTACAGGAAAACACTCAACCCAAACTACCTTGACTTTTATGTCAAGGCTGTCCTCCATCCACAAAGAGTTGCACCTCAAATCCAAGGTACCCACACCTAACCAAGTGTGCCCTTATCACAACTCAGTGAGACAAATGAATTCTATAAGATTACAACTTGAAAACACTTACAATCCAACAATTCTCTTGCTTGTATTGAAGATTGGATTGGAGTCAAACTCTATGAAATTTGAAGCATCAAAGCACTAGGACCTCAAGAGTGTGTGTTACTTGAAAGTTTAAGACATGAAGGATGCAAGAAGTTCTTTCTAAGTAGGCATAAGTGAAGTATTTATAGGATTCAAGCCCAAACACCCCCAAAAGAACTTTTTATATTGGGTCAAAGCAAAATAGTGGGTGCCCAAACTTTTATTCGGTGACCTGTTGGTTTAAGGAGACTAGGTTCTGGCCCAGTTTCTTCGTTAATTTGGTGACCTAAAATGAAAATCGATGACCCAATTTTGTTGAAATTCGGAGGCCCATGTAATTGGTTGATTAGAAGAATGGGATTAAGGGTGAAACAGAACTCTGAAATTTAGGTCCAAAATTCCCTCTCAATTTTGTGACTTGTTCTAGAGTTAGGTTTGTTTCTTTCCTATAAATCACAATATGGGTATTAATATTCCAGATCCGAAATTTGCTGTCCTAAAATCACAATATTACACGTACTTTGTGTCCGAAATTTACTGACTTTAAAATGTGTTCAGAATGAAAATCAGTAGCACATTTTGGTTTGTTAGGTTTTCTAAGGGACTTTTTTGAAGTGTTTTCTAAGGGGTTTTTTTGAAGTGATTTATAAGGGGCTGGAGGCACCTCCAAACCCACCTTCCTCATATATATATCCAAGTACAATAATTTTGTCTATTAAGTTTTAGGCAACAAAACCAAAGGAGTGATCTCCAATAGTAGTCGCCTGTCATAGACCTTCAATGATCTATATCAGCTGCAAAATCAGAGTCAGAGAATCTTGCAATGGTACAGTTCACATTTTCACCAAAAATAAGTCCCACATCAGAAGTTCCTTTCAGATACCTTAGGACTCATTTTACAGCCATCCAGTGATCTTTTCCTGGATTGGACATAAAATGACTGACAACACTAACTAGATAGGCTATATCTGGCCAAGTACACACCATAGCATACATAAGGCTTCCTACAGCATTAGAGTAAGGTACACGCTTCATGAAATAAATTTCAGATTCTGACCTTGGAGACATCAGATGATATACGAATACTCTTATCAAATGGAGTACTAACAAGTTTAGTACTTGTCATGCCAAACTTCTGCAATATTTTCTAAATGTAAGTTTTTTGCGATAAGAAAAGCTTACCTGCAACTCTGTCCCTATAGATTTCCATGCCCAAAATCTTCTTGGCATCTCCTAAATCTTTCATTTCAAATTCAGAACTGAGAAGTTTCTTCAAAACTTCAATTTCCCCTTTGTCTTAGGCTACAATAAGAATATTGTCTACATACAACAAAAGACATATAAAATCCTTCATTCAGCTTTCTCAAATATACACAACAATCATACAAGCACCTTGTGTATCCAATTTTAATCATAAACCCATCAAACCTTTTATACCACTGTCGAGGTGATTGTTTCAACCCATATAGGGATTTTAAAAGTTTGCATACATGATTAGGTTTATTAGGATCAACAAAACCCTCAAGTTGGTCCATGACTGTCTTCTTCCAAGTCTCCATGTAAAAATGCAGTTTTTACATCTATTTCATTGAAATCAACTCCTTCTCTTTGGCTGTACCCTTTTGCCACCAAATGTGCACGATATCTGATGGGAGAATCTTCATGTGGACCATTCTTCTTCTTGAAAATCCACTTGCAGCCCACAGTCCGTCTGTTTTCAGGAAGGGCAGTCAATTTCCAGGTGTGAGTCTTTTGAAAAGACTCCATTTCTTCTTGCATTGCTATCATCCATTAAGCAGCCTCAAGGCTTTCAACTACCTCCTTATATGTGAGTGGTTCTTCGTTTTCAATTTCTTCAACAACCTGTAGAGCACAAGAGACAAAGTTGCTAAAACCATACCTCTCTGGTGGGCAAGTCTCCCTTCTTGGTTTGTCTAGGGCCACACTTCTAAACTGCTGATTTTCAGGTGGAACAACTTCAGAGTTTTCAGATCTTTCTCCAACTTCTTCTCTGTCAAGTTGATGAGAAATATCTGTCCTTGACTTTAATTGAGTCACTTCAAATTCAGCTTGAGAGTTAGAACTTTCAGGAGTAATATTTGATTTTTCAAAACCACGTTTCAATATAAATTCTTCATTGAAAATAACATTCCTACTAACCACAACTTTATGCTCAGTAGGACTCCTTATTCTAAATCCCTTAACTCCTACTCCATATCCCATAAAAATTCCCTTCTTGGCCCTTGGTTTCAATTTTCCTTCACTTACATGATAGAAAACAGGGCATCCAAAAATTTTCAGATTTGAGTAATCAGGTACCTTGTTGGACCAAACTTCCAAAGGAATCTTGCTTTGAATGGTTAAAGGACTTCTGTTGATAAGAAAGGCTGCAGTTGTAATAGCTTCTGCCCAGAAACTTTTCTCCACTCCTGCATTTGAGATCATGCACCAAGCCCTCTCAAGAAGAGTCTGGTTCATGTGTTCAGCTACTCTATTTTGCTGTGGAGTATGGCTTACCGTCTGGGGCCTAGCTATTCCAAATTCCTTGCAGAAACGGTTGAATTCACTTGAACAAAATTCAAGTCCATTATCAGTTTGAAGTCTTTTTACCTTTATTCCGATCTGATTTTCCACCAAAATCTTCCAATCTTTGAAGTACTTGAAGGCTTCATTTTTTGTTTCATAATATATACCCAAACCATTCTAGAGAAGTCATCAATGATAGATAAAAAATACCTTGACCTACCTAGAGATGGATTTTGGACTGGCCCCAACAATCTGAATGAACATAATCCAATATTCCTTTTGTATTATGCTCGGCTTGTCCAAACTTCACCTGCTTGTGCTTTCCAAAGATGCAATGTTCACAGAGATCGAAATCAGCAGATTTGGGTCCCAACAGAAGATCTCTTTTATAGAGTATATCCATCCCTTTTTGGCTAAGATGCCCCAATCTCATGTGCCAAAGTTTGGTCTGAGAAGATGGATTTGATTAAGTTGCTACAACAGTAGTTCCTCCAACAGTTTTTCCTTGAAGAACATAGGACTGTCCATCCCTAACTCCCTTCATCACAGTCATTGCACCTTTTGTTACCCAGAGCACTCCTCCTCCTCCTTGATATGTATACCCTTCATTATCAAGTACAAGTAAGGAGAAAAGATTTTTACCTAACTGAGGGACATATCGAACCCCTTCAAAGGTTCTAACTACTCCATCATGCATCTGGATCTAAATTATACCAACTCCCTTTACCTTGCAAACAGTATTATTTGCCATTGAAACAACACCTCCATTTACCTCTTCATATGTACTAAACTACTCTCTATGTGGACACATGTGATGAGAAGCACTCTAGGATCCAATAATCAATTGGTCCTAGAGAATCTATCACAGTAAATGCTACATCAGTTTCAGAGGACGTCTCCTCCTTAGCAACTGCAGCTTGAGGCTTGTTCTTCTTCTTTGGGCAGTCAGCCTTCCAATGTCTCGGTTCCTTGCAATAGTTGCAAATATCTTTAGGGTTTGGAGCTTTACCCTTAGATTTTCCTTTCTAGTTCCCCTTTTTATCCTTTTTCTCCTTTTTCTTTTCAGTTGCAACCAAACTAGTGGTTGCCAGATCTCTGAAATTTATGGCCATGTGTCTTAGTTCCCTAGAATGTAAGCTTGATCGGACCTCCTCCAAAGATATAGTCTTTGCCAATCAAAAATGATTGCACAAAATTTTCATGGGACTAAGGAAGAGAAACTAACAAAATTAACGTAGCATCTTCATCTTCAACTTTAACATCTATATTTCTCAACTCCGTAAGGATGGTATTTAACCGATCTAAATGGGATTTTAGAGAAGTACCTTCCTTCATCCGGAGAGAAAAGAGATGTTGCTTTAGAAGGAACTTATTGGTCAAAGACTTTGTTATATATAATGACTCAAGTTTTGTCCATAAACCCACTGCAGTGGTCTGATCCACCACTTCAACTATCACTACATCAGCAAGGCATAGAAGTATAGTAGAATGAGTCTTCTCCTCCTGAGTGTTGAACTCATCAGTATCCATAGAATCAAGCTTCCCACCAAAAAGTGGCGTCCAGATGCTCTATTGCTTCAACAGAGCCTTCACCTTGATCTACCACATACTGAAATTGTTTTTTCCAGTAAACTTATTTACCTTAATACTATGGGATGACATGATTCCCTAACCAGGCTCTGATACCACTTGTTAGGTTAGTGAAAGGTAAAATAGAAACACACAAATATCAAACATATCACACAAGACACCAAAACTTTTACGTGATTCACCACTAGGGCTACGTCCACAGCTGACAAAGGGGAGATGCACTATTTCAAATGTGTACAAGAGGGGATCTTCAGATGGGGATTGATTGAGACCAACCCCCCCCTAACCCTTTTATAGGTTTACAAGCAACCCTTCAGTATCCACAGAATTCCAAACGTTCTGGCTAGGGATTTCCAAGCATCAGGCACACTAACAGCTACCCATAAATTCAGAAATAGTAAAGTGCATTTAAGTGGTTAGAATCCCTACTTAACTGACCATTCAAGTCACCACAACATAAATTATATTTTTTTAACTTATTTATTATTTTTAAATAAATATTATAAATGATAATTCATGTTTTTAACAATTTTTTTATGAAATTACACTTGATTTCATTTAATGTGCTAATTCATTTATTACACTTTCAATTTATCTAAATTCCAATAGCTACACAAACACTTATCTCTAAATTTATTTTCTGTCATTTCTATTTCTTAACAATTCCAGAATTTTTGTCAATTCTTTTCGACCAATTTCACATGTACAAACGAGACCCTTATATACCACCAACCTTAAGAATTCTTTTCATCTTAATTCCTGAGACAATACATCCATGGGAATTCAATTCACTTCAATTTCATTCCCAAGGATTCTGATTGCATAAACACCACCCTAATCAGCCTACGACTCTTGAAGGCTTCCTAATTTTCCTATTTTAATATATTTTCTTTTGGCCACTGCTCAAAATAAATATTACAAATCTAATAAAATAACCAAAACATATAAACAGTAAATGAAGATAAATAAAATTGATTACCATAATGTAGGTAGAATCAAAATTGACCAATAAGAAAACAAATGACTATTTTTTTATGTAAAGGGAAAGAACCTGATACAAAACTTCATCTGCAATCCAATTGCCAATGCCTGATATGAAACTCTATAAAATAGAAGTTCTTATCAAATTTATATTCAAAATTGCAATATGAGTCTTGAATATCATGAAGAGTTAATAAATAATAATTATAGAATATGGATACACTTTAGAGGGTAATTGGGAAGATGATTAGGGTTCTCATTACACATATATACAGATACAACATATACATGGTTCAACTTACCTAGGATCTGAATACCCATTTAGCTAGTAGATGACTCAACAGATACAGTAAAATTTGGGTAAATTATTGATTGTTTGTGCAAAGAGAAAAAAACGTGAAAATTATTTTGCTTCTGATTATAATAGCATTCTATAGACTAAACAATGTGTAGTCATTTCCTTTCATTCAATACATAAATTACTAACCTGATCGAGCAAGAGAGCCTTAATCATAGTCTTCTTTGTATGCAAGGAGTCTGCAAATTCATCCAAAGCCATGGGTTCCAGTAAAGCATCTGGACCTAATTCAGAGATTGGAGGTACAGATGTTGGCTGCAGAACAAAAGACACAGAAGTAAGAGACGAGTAGAAAAGAAAATTACAAAAACTCAGGGAAATGCTATACATCTTGAAGCAAGCGAACTTTAGCAAAACGCCTTTTATCTGTGAATGATAATTCTAAACCATCAGCAAACTGCACTCAGTAAACAATGCACCTATTTAGTGAAGATAAATACAAGGTAAAAAAAAGTCCGATAAAGCTAATTATTCATGGTCAAGCCTTTGTCAATGCAAATCTTACCATGCAAATATATAATAGTAAACAAAACAGATAAAACTAATTATTCACGAACAAGTATTAAAAGTTCCAAATCCTACGAAAGTATTTGGCACTAAAAGATAAAAAAAAGAAGCAAAACCTTAATCCTACAATGTGAATCCACATTAAGAATCAAAGAATTGAACTACACATGTTCATGCTCACTAAACTCGTGGTAGCAATGGGACTTTACTAAATGATATCAAAATAATTATTAAAATGTAAATTCTTAATCTAGAATTGTTTTACAATTCATTTACATCAAAATGGCATTCAGTTATAGGAATTTGAATCAAGGGATTGAAAAAAATGAATTAAGCTTGAGTCTATGGGTTGAGGTGCAGACATCTAGTTGGAGGTTCATTACGCACTATAGGTGATGGGGCATGATTGGTTGGAAGTCCACATGTTGACGACACAAACATTAGAGGTTGCCTCACAAATGACACCAAATAACAACAAAATGCAATGTAATAATCCAGTTATGTATAATTCATAAATACATATGATTACGTATATTTCAATAATATTCCATTAAAAAATATATCTAATTTATTATTACGAGAAACCACCATATATACATATATCTATCTATACAATTAAAAAAAGAATGCACCAATTAGGAGAGGAGAATTACGTATTGCAAAAGAAACTAAAAAATGTAAAGGAAAGTCTAAAACTACCTAGTAAGGAACTGTGAGAAAAGATTTAAATTTATGTAATTTAACTAAAGATTTGATCATAGATAGAATTCCAAGAAAGAGAAAAATTCATGTAATCTAACCTCAAGTAGTGAGATTATGGCTTAGATTATTATTGTTGTATATATAATTAAAAAACCCAACAAAAGATACTCTTAACCAGGACAAGGCAAGGTGGGTAGTCCAGTTGCAACCAAATCACAACTACCTTGACAATTATGATTATATTAATTATTTAAAAATAATTTATAATCAATATGTTGTTATGAAGTTATGAACTACGAAGTATACTTATATTTGCTAAAATATGACTTTAAAAATAAACAACATTCATGATATATTTCATGATATATTCAAACAACTTGAAAGTAGTATAATGATCTAAAATGACTTAGATGACAATTTTAAATTTTGAAATTATCACAGATTTTATTATTTTACATGCCTTGATGATTCATGCAAAATTGACAAGAAATGCCAAGTGAAGTCAAACTACAAAGATACGAAGAAGACAAGAATGACCATGAGACTCAAAATCAAGACGAAATCACTTTGAACTCATTTTCAATTCTAAAGTTGGCTTTAAGGGGGGATTTGTGCTAGACAAAAAATCTAGAAACAAAAGTTTCAAAAAGGAAAATTTGATTTTCTTGACATTTGTACTGTTTGAAAACTCAAAAAAGAAAATTAAAATTTTCTAGAATATATAAAACCAGATTTTCCAAATTTTCTCACCTCCCCCAAGAGAAATTCCAGAAAATTGATGAAGAGAACTAGTCAACCTTATCCCTTATGCTAATAATGCAATCATTTAATTACAAACCAAAAAATTGATTTGATAATTTATAATCCAATGGAGTAAACATGTTTTTATTTGACATTATCAATGTGTATTTCATATATAAAAGGCATTATTAAAAACCTAACAACATTGTAATACTAATAAATTTGTTTCTACAAAAATAGCCATCTTTTTTAGCAAATATATCATTATTAAAAACTAGCCCCACAAGATGTCTAAATGAAAATTGATAATATAATGTATTATATCTCCAACAACAAGAGGTCTTTTAATAATATATAACTAATGTGATGGAACGAATGATGACCTTAATCAAGTAATCAACATTACAAAATTAGTCAAAATTAGAGTAACCAATATCTCAAAATTAAAATCACTTGTTAAAACATCAATCAATTTGTATTACTACCTTTGAAGTATTATTTAAATATTCGTACCTTAAAAGTATCTCATTTTAATTGCACAAATTTTATTTAATTTTTGATTAATTTCTTCAAATATAAATTTTCTTGACATTTTATGACGTGCACTAACAACCTTAAAATTTTTTGAGTTTTTTAATTTTTCATTTTCATTTTTGACTAAATTTTTTGAGTTTTCTTTTCTCCGATTTTTGTCTTATACAAACAAACCCTAAGTAAAACTTAAGTAAAATTCAAATCTAAATGTATTTTTGCTGTAAATTTGAATTCATGGGTTGCAATTTTATTTTTCTTGATCCTATATAAGTGTAATACCCCCACAAGAAATTGACTATAAAAATATCATGAAGGAATTTAAGTTAAAACATCACATGAAAAATCATTAAAATAAGCTACATACAAAAAACCAACAAACCAAAAATGGGTTGATCAACTAATTTTTTTAGCATAAAAGAAACCAAGAGTAAATTAGTTGAACAATGAAAATTGATCTACCAAAATCTGAGAAAGATATGGTCAAAGGGAATTTTGATTTATTGGTAGTAGACTTGGTCCATTGAACCACTAAACTGTTGGTGGTTTTTGTCAACTAATTTGGAAATTGATCTATAGACTGAAACGTCTAGCCATTAGGCACAAATTTTCTCTTCCTAGCTATAATACACACTCCATCAACCTTTTATTTAAGGGCTCTTGAATGGTCCTTCATTATTCACATCCACTCTACTAGTGCTTCATTCAATAAATAAAGAACTCATTTTCCCCACTTCCAAGCTAAGTAATTTATACATTCATTCCAAACACCATTCCAAACATCCCCACTTCCAAGCATCCTTATAAGCATGGTTTTAAATATCGATATTGTAGCGAGGATCGGTCATATAAAAAAAGGAAACAAATCAAAGGTCGAGAATCATATCAATGTAAACACAATCAACTTGAAACTTAGGAGTAAGATATAATAAGTTATAATAAGCATATAAAAACATCTAGATAATTTTTTTAGACAGTTATCATGCATAAAATATCAATTAAATAGAGTTATAGTAGTCATATACATGAGAAAAGTCTTAAACCATTTACAAATAAATAAAGACACTTATAATGACAAATGATTTAAAAAATAACGGAATTATATATATATTAATTCCATGTTGAACATCTAGTGGGGTTTATGGATTGTATCCATATAGGTTGTATCCTTGTTGCCTCTAATAAGTTTGGAACATTTGAGTATGAATTATTTTCCATTTTCAATAATTTTAGAAATTAAAAATATATTTAATTATAATATTTTGGAGTAAATTATAAATTTTTATTCTATTAATGTACTTAATATATATTACAAACTCTAATGAATTAATTTAAAAAATAGAACATAAAAATTGCAATAATATAAATGAACAATGTTAATTATTAGCAAATATAAATTTTAAAAACTATTGACAGAGTTCACATTCCACAAAACTCAACTAAGTAGTGAAAGAGATGTCCATTATGTTATAAGTTCAATTTTCATTGAACGAACTACTGATGTGAAACTATCATCCAACACTCTCTTACACGTGCACAACACATCTTACTTTGATAAAAGTGGGGCCCACAACTGTCATCCACGTTAAAAATCAATTTCAAAATCAATTGATAATGAGTGAAAGAGTTCTTTATATATTAAGTTTAATTTATTTTCTACATTTATTGAAACTATTTTAACACTTCCCTTCACTTGTAACTTGTTTTTAATTTTTTTATACCTACAAGTGTTCATAGGTGAATGTGTAGAAATTAACTCTGATACCACATTAAAAATCCATCTCAAAACCAATTGGTGATGAGTGAAAAAGTTTTTTATATATTAAGTTCAATTTATTTCCTATATTTATCAATGAAAAACTATTTTAACAAAAACTTTTGAAAAATATATTTTTATTTTTAAATAATTCTACTTTTCTAAAACATAATTTTTTCTTTTTTCTTTTTTTCTTTTTTCTTTTTTTCTTTTTCTTTACTTCTTTTCCCATCCTCTCACATGCTACAAGTGTGGAACTTTTTTCTTGCTCATCAACAAAGTTTCAACCCACTGAAAACCCTAATGGGTTCTACATATCCAACCAACAATGCATAGTCTTCCATAAAGTCTTTTGCAACCAATAAAGGCTTCAACAGTCAATAACAAGAGTTTAATGAAGGTTTTCAATGTGGGTGGTAGTGTTCAACACTTTAACCACAAGTCTACAACATCCATCGAGCCTTGACCAATCGACCATAAATGTAACAAAAGGACCGATCAATCCTTTCATCAAATCAACTAATCCAACCTTTATAAATTGAAAAACATGAATCTAACAATCTATCAAAATTTCGACAATCCGTTTCAATTTTTAAAACTATGCTTATAAGGTTTGTTAAAAGGAAAAATGAACATCAATCATTCAAACAAGATATTACAAGGATATTCATATTACTTTATAACATAAGTGGTTATTACTCCTTTCAACGCCATATCACAAATAAAGTAACAATCAACCTTAACATATTTAGTCCCTCATGAAATGATAGATTATTAGCAATAAAGATAACTCATTGGTTGTCACAATATAGTGGCAAACCCTAGATCTTGCAAAAGAGACCTAAGCCACATTAATTTACACGTAGTTTACTGATTTTACTTTAGCACTAGATCTTGAAACTACACATTGTTTCTTATTTTACCTTGTACCTATGTTCTCTCCAACATAGGTGCAAAAACCCATGGTGGAATTCTTATCACCTACATATCCAAAATCTAAGTACATCTCAACCTTTCGGCAATCATATTTCTTATATGTGAGTCTCGTACCAATGGCTTTCTTTATATATGCCAAAATGTAAAGAACTCCCTACTAATGATTTTTCCTAGGATCAAGTATGAACTGACTACAAAAATTCACCACAAAAGCTATATTGGGTTAGGCAATTATCAAATAAATCAACTTCCTAATCAATTTCCTATACTATTATAGATCTTTTAGGAATTTGCAAAAACTATCCCAAAAAGAACAATTACGGACAATTGGCACATTCTCAAATTTGCAACTTAAGGGAGGTTTGTGTTCCTTAGAAATCAATGAAAAAGTAAATTTGAAAAAAATTTCATTGTTGAAATATTAAAAATGTAAAATATTTTTAATTTTTTTAAAATTAAACATAAATTTTCGTATATTTTCATAAGGTACACAAATGGTCCCATAAAATTTTTCACTTCCAAATTTTTAAAATTTCAATAATGAAAAAATTTTAAGATTTTACTTTTCATTGATTTCTAAGAGATCTCTAAGAGTCCTATCTAAATTTTGAGTATGTAGGGCAAGTCAAGTGTATACTTACTCTAAATCAAAGCTATCATTTTGAGTATGTAAACTTAATACTTAAGAAATATTTAGGCTTACCAATATCTTGAGTATATAGATCAAAAATAAATTTATCTATTAGTAAAATTATAGAGAAAGGGGGAGTTAGCTCAATACAATATTTAATTAGCTCTTACCCTACAAAGACTTACGTTAATTTGATACTAAATTTTTTGGATTTAGAAAGTAATATGCAACATTGGATTTGAAAGCTCATGACAACATTGAAAATGATATGGACCATATTGCAGAATGGGCAATGTTGAGTATCATAATCATAATTATATATAGGTTATATAGATTAAAACCTTGAGAGTTCATAAGGTAAGTTAAATGGAGTATGCAAATCATTGATCTTCTGAAAATGTCAGAATACATCAAAGTGATAGCTATAGCACTACATTGGTCACGAATAGTAGTACATATTGAATGACCAATCTAAAAGGAAAATCCTTATGTCAACCTAATAGCTAATAATGAATGGTATTCTTAGATTCACCAAAATGAAATCATTACACGATGGGAGAAAAGAAAACCAACTATGGGTAATGGTTCTTCATAGGATTTATGAGGCATTAATGAGAACATTAAATATTGATTAGTGGTTCATGTTCTATTACCTTAGACATGTTGAGATTGATACACATAGAAGATCAAATTTGTGTAGAAAATGAGAAGTGATGAGTTACAATGGAATATGATGTAGTTAAATCATAAATGTAATTATATAGGTATACTAAGGTATAAATCTAAGTGTGTATAAGGTAAGTAAAGATGATAAATATAGAAAAATAGGAATTCTCATAAATATATCTTAAAGATTGATAAGATTAACACAAATAGATGAACAAGTTCATAAAGAGTATAATAGGAAATCTAGGAATGTATTGCTTGTATGATATTGTTTGAAAATATCATTAAAGTATATAATAGTAGAGTATATGAAAATCGGGTTAAGTTGTTAACCCAAAAACAAGCTCAAGACAATTCAAACTACCGCATTAATCCAAATGGTTAGGTAGAAAACTAGCCATTGTTAACCCGATGCAAAAATTCGTTAACCTCAACGATAAATTTGTTAACTCGAATTTATTAGGCTTGTGCTTTGGGGCACTCCAGTCTAAGGGTTATAAGAAAGGGAGAAATCCCTTTACTCGTTACATCGCACCCTTAGATCATCAAAAATCCTTTTAACCCATCTTCCTCCAAGGTTTCTAACCTCTAACAACACTCCTCTCACTGGCGTACGCATCACCAGCTGCCATATAGCACATTGCCATCATCCTAGGATAGTGAAGCTTGGAGTTTGCTATTAAGTTTGGTGGAGTGAAGCTCATCTACATTAGTCTTCCACATTTGCAATTCCACCAAAAGGATACAAAATTAGTTGTTATTGTTTTGGCATAACTTCAATTTAGTTAGTTCATATAGCACAATGCTTAAGAAAGATACCACCTCTTGCATTCAAAAGGGCGTTGAAGATGGAACCTGCACCATTGCGCAAAAAAAAAGGAAGAGAGTTTTGCACAAAAGGGGTAATGCTAGTACCGTAGATTTAAACCCTTTTAGAAATACCCTAGTACAAAATGATCATGATGAAAAATGTCTACAAAGAAATCTTGTATAGACGAGGCATTGATTTCAATGGTATGGAATGGATTAAAGAACTACTTTTCAAATAGGAGATAATAGAGTTTTTACAACTTTTGTCAAACACAATAGTACAACCAATAGTTATTAATGCAAATTTAATCTGAATTTTAGGTGGATAAATATGTTACTTGTTTGGTAGATCTATTGACATAAATGACATAGTATTAGAGACACATGTAGGACTTCCTACAAATGGTACTAACATTACATTGCCCTCGTACACATTATGCTAGAAAAATAAAGATAAATAGAGTTGTTAGTGATAGAGTAAGAGATACAAGGAAAATAGATAGAGTAAGAGATACAAGGAAAATAGATAGAATAATGGAAACATGTAAGATTTTCGAAAGTGAAAGCGATTGAACGATCCCTCGATGCGATCGAATGATCCCTCAATTTGGATTGTTGGTGGACCAACAGATCATTCAATCCAATGTTTTTTTAAGTTAGGGAAGTTTGGATGATCGATCCAAAGGGAAAAACTAGTTGATCCGTCAACCATTATCAACATTAGTTCCACAGTTTCCACACTTCTACGTCTAATGAGGCGACAACTTCGACCTTCCATGAGATGTATTTTTTCGATTTCTTAGTGTCGATGAAATGGATTCTCAACAGATGCAATCATGCAAAGTTGCAGAATTTTTGGGTTTTTGCTAGCCTGTTGCTTGGGGAAGACGAAGGGTCGGCTAATGTTGGGCACGTGATGTGATGAGGGGGAAAAAAGGTAAAAGAATGAAGGTAAAAAAAATAAAGTAAAAAAAGAAAAAGAAGATAGAGAAATGAAAGAAAGTTAAAAAGAAGAAAAAATAAATAAATAATACAAAAAGATAAATGAAAAAATTAAAAAGTCATGTGAAAGATATGGAAAATAAAAAAAATCAAGTACAGTAGATAAAAATAAAATAAAAATAAAAAAATAAAAAAACCATTGATTTACGAGCTAACGTTGATTTTTGCAACTACCAAGCAAGATATTCAAGGATGGGACACAAACTCAAACTGAACAAAATACAAAAGATAATATTAATGAAGACCTTTTTTTTCTCCAATATGCACTCAAACTCCTATAAACTTAGAAACTGATATGCATTATACACCTTCCAGTGCTATAAGCTCCAATGATGGTCACAAGAAAAAAAAAGCGTGCATGACCTCATGCTAAGTCCCATGAATTAATAATGGCTACAACATTTGATAAACCGATAATTGCATTTATGACATTATGTGAAAAAGAAAATGCAGTTAACATGAAGAGATTGGACATAATACAAGAAATGGTTATAGTTCAAAAGGATAAGTTAAATCTTGCAAGGAAAAAAGAAGATGAAGTATGAACACATTATTTGAGCTATCAAATCTTTCTAAGAGTGAGACTTACGAGGCAATGACTTTATTAGAAAATCCAGTTAAACAAGTACAATTTTTACATGTACCTAAGGATAAAAGAGTCTAATGATTGAGGTTTAAATTAGATGAAATGTAATGCCAAAGGGTCCACTTATTTGATATAGTACAATTACATTTTGAAACTTTGTATGTGTTTCTTTACATAATGATTTTGTTGAAGGTCTACCATATTTATGTTATGTATGTGTTTGTTTTATATGTTTTACTCATTTTGGGCAACATCTATAATATTTATGTTATGTATATCTTTACATAATCCTTCTTTACAAGTTGTTTAAAAATGACCCAAGATTTAATAAGGATATTGTTAGAAAAAGAAGAAGAATATGTTCAACAAGGTCGAAGAAGGTTAACATATATGTAGTATTTACTTGCAGGGATGGCAACTACAACAAGTACTATTTCTATTAGAACAAATTGAATTTATAATAAAGAAGGGAAAGACTACATTAGAAGATTGTTGGATTCATCACTTCCAAATCAAGCTTATAATTGTCGAAAGATAAATAGAATGAGCCAACATATTTTTCTAAAATTTATTAGTTTGACGAGGAATTCAAGAGTAATCAATACTAACGACAACGTTACAATAGAAGAGAAGTTTAATATGTTTTAAGTTATAGTGAGACAAAATCAAAGATATGGAATAACAAGAGAGAAATTTCATCGTAGTGCATGGATTGTTAGTACATATTTCAACGAAGAATTAAATAGTATTTTAAAATTACATAATAAAATTGTGGCAAAGCCTTCAACATCAACTCCATCTAGAATCTATAATGATTCAAATGATTTTCCATATTTCAAGGTATGATCATTCTTTTTCAATTGAAAATAATATGAGTAATTGTATTAAATGTATTATGAAGTAATGTTAATGGGATTGTATTGATGTTATTAATGGGACACATGTGAAAGTAACAATTTTTGGAGAAGAAATAGCAAGATTTAGAAACAGGAAATGTGAACTTTCACAAAATGTTATGACTGCATGTAACTTTGAAATGGAATTTGTTTATGTACTTAGTGAATGTGAAGGATCTGCAACAGATGTTAGAGTTCTTCAAGATGCCATCAGTAGACCTAATGGATTTCAGGTCCCCTCAAGTACATTACTTATAATATCATTTGTTTGCAATATGTTGATTCATAATTATATAATGTAGGTAAATATTTGATCCGTATTTGGACTGGATGGCAACGTAGAGAGAGAAAGAAGAAACACCTCCAAAACCAGGAAGAAGAAGACTTGTATTGCGATTTTCCTTCTCTAATACAACTATTCAAGCTATTCTCATTCACTTACAAACTTTGGTTTGGTTACTATCTTTCACCAATACCAACACCTCTCTTCTCCCCTTCTCTCTACTCTCTCTCTTCACAAAAGAACCACTTAAACTCTCATCTCTCCTCATAGAAGAACCACACCCTAGCCCACAACTGAGTTCACTTATTTATAATGCAAAGGTACCACAATCCGGTCCTCAAGCAATCTTGACTAAGTCATACTCACACACCCATGTTTTCATCCTCACATTTGGATGAAGATGAGGTCTAATGCCACAACCACCCACATCCTAACGTTTACATGCAAAATTCACAAAAAGAGAGAAAAACCACAAACGTGTGAAAACCACGTTCACACATTGCTGACATAACATAATGCATGCAAAACCATTTCTACGCACGCACTTACCATTGTTTATTTGCATGTCCACCGACAACACCACCATACATGAGACTCGGATGCCTCCACAACTCCCAAACTCACCAAGCCAACACCACCATCATCTCCATGTCGCTTTCAGGTGGTCTTCCCAACACATCATTCGCCCCCTCCTCCAACGAGAGGACAAAGCTCCTGCAAAGTGTCAGAATTGAGAATGTGGGAACTCCACTTGCATGTGTTCCAGGGTGCTCAACGAATCTCTCATCATCAACATGAGTTTTGGATCAACTTCTTTCATTGGTTCAACGATGATCATTGAGTCATCAACAGTTTCCTTCGCCACCACAACCCTCTTGCCTCAATCAATGTTGAACTTAGTTGGCTTCTTTTATAAAAGAAGAGACCAACACTCTGCCTTGATGTGTCCCTTCTTCTTGCAATGGAGGCAAGTTTTTAGATTCTTGCCCTCTTCAATTTCCTGGAGTTCTTCAAATGAACTTATCATGGCTTTCTTAGATCCTAGTGCCTCCTTTTTCGTTTCCTTCAAACTACTTGCAATTTTCTCCTCGATTCCCATGGCATGGATGGACACTGCCAAAATTCCACGTATGTCAAAGCACGCCAACTCCCGTTGCATGTGAGGACTCAAACCTGCAACAAATTTTTCTTCAATCTCCACTCCCTCCAACGGAAGATCCAAGGCAACCACCATCCACCGAAATTCTGACGTGTATTCCTGCACCATCTAGCCTTGTTGTTGCCTCAAGGAGTACCACTTGGTCTATCAACGTCGAAGATAGCCCATAGGATAAAACTCCTCCTGTAAGCTATGCTTGAAGTCGGCCCATGTCATGGACACGACATCTCAGCTCCTTGCAAACCCATTCCACCATGCCAAAGCATGTTGGGTAAGCTTCTCGCGAATGAGATTTTATCCCCATCTAAGTAGTGATATAAAGAAAAGTAAGTCTCGAATTGAGCAAGCCATGCGTCCACCTACTCTACATCAACACTCTCGTCAAACTCTAGTAAGTCAATTCTTGCCTCCGCCCAAAAAGGAAGAATAGGACCTCCTTCCGGCACCTGCCTACCAATGGAGTCTCTCATGTGGTGGTCCTCCAGTCATCCTGACTGTCGAACTACCAACGAACTGCTACCGTCGCACTCCTACCCCAATCAATCCAAACACATAGTCACCCCCTCTAACATCGTGCGAATCTCTTACATGAATGTGCTGAGTGGTCCCATGGCGATCCCTCCTAGATTGCCCTCTGGTGCTACTCCTAGCGTGATCATGTTAGCATTTGTTGTCGACAACCTTTTGAACACATCCAATTGGATGAAATCTTCTCTCCTTGCAATCCTAGTGGATCTTGTTCCCACCATACACCAAGGAACGAAGAGGCTCTGATACTAATGATCCATATTTGGACTGGGTGGCAGCATAGAGAGAGAAAATGTAGAAAGAGAAAGAAGAAACACCTCCAAAACCAAGAAGAAGAAGACTTGTATTGCTATTTTCCTTCGCTAATACAACTATTCAAGCTATTCTCATTCACCTACAAACTTTGGTTTGGTTACTATCTTTCACCAATACCAACACCTCTCTTCTCCTTTTCTCTCTCTACTCTCTCTCTTCACAAAAGAACCACCTAAACTCTCATCTCTCCTCATAGAAGAACCACACCCTAGTCCATAACTAAGCTCACTTATTTATAATGCAAGGGCACCACAATCCCGTCCTCAAGCAATCTTGACTAAGTGATACACACCCATGTTTTCATCCTCACGTTTGGATGGGAACGAGGTCTAATGCCACAACTGTCCACATCCTAACGTTTACATGCAAAATTCACGAAAAGAGAGAAAAACCACGTTCACACGTTGCTGACATGGCATATTGCATGCAAAACCATTTCTACGCACGCACTTGCCATTGTTTTCTTGCACGTCCACCAACGACACCACCATACATGAGACTCGGACGCCTCCACAACTCCCAAACTCACCAAACCAACACTGCCAACATCTCCACATCCCTATTCCTTCGAGTGGTCTTCCCACCACAGATCAATATTATTTAGTGGAAGCTGGTTATCCAAATCGGCCAAAATTCTTATGCCCATATCAAGGAGTTAGATATCATTTGTCTAAATATGATGTCAATCGTCTTCCAAGTAATGTCATAGAGAATTGCAATTATAGGCATTCACAGTTGAGAACAGTGATTGAACGTTCATTTGATGTTGTTAAACATCGTTTCTCCATTATAAGAGGTTACATGCCATTTCCTATGAAAACACAACTAAAAATTGTTCTAGCATGCCTTTTACTTCATAACTTCATTCATAAAGCTAACAAAGATGTTTGTTAGAAGACCTTAAAGATGAATTAGTAGAGATTGATGATGTTGATAATGGAGAATATCATGAAAAATCTCATAAAGATGTTAATGTTATAGTTGAAATGACTCAAGAACAAAGAAAAGAAATAGCTAACAAAATGTGTGAAGATATTGCAATGTCTATGTAGGATGAAAGAAATTTCACTTAATACAATGTACTCATATGTATCTTTCGTGATTGTTATCAAACTACTTGTTATATTTCAAACTTGTATTACAAACTACTTATTGTATTTTAAACTCTTTGTATTACATCTTTTATATTTCAAATTTTATCAAAAGACATGTATTTGGTAATGTTAAATGTACTCCATTTAATAATTTTCATGTGTTGTACATTATTTTCAAGTAGTACATAAATTCTGAATTTCTAAAAAAAACTTTAACTTTTTAACTTTCTGGTCTTTCTAACATGCACAAACACCCCCTCTGTTTGGACTTTTCATTTCCATTTTCGTCTGAACTTTCTATTTCTATTTCCCAACTTTCTAATATGCATAAACAAGCCCTAAGAGCAAGGAAAATGTAACAATGGTGGTTGGAAGAGTGGTGGTGGGCATCTACCAAGAAAGAATTCTAAGGTTTCTTGGACCCTAATACCACGTGGAGAACAAAAATGAGCATCAACCATTTTATTCACCACCCATTCCACTTCTTACAATTCTATATAAACTTTTCATTATAAATAGACCCTTAAATACACTATTGGTGGAAAAACAAAATAATGGATACTTTATAATTTGTATAAGAAAACGTAATAAGATGCATTTTTTTTGCGTATACTTTAAAAATGTCCTGATTCACTCCAGTACTAGACCAAGAAAATGTGAATGCTTAGGAACTCAATTTATGTTTTCGGTTTACAACATTCAATCCTTCATAATCTGGTGGATCACATAACTGGTGTCATAAGTCAAATGTATGATCACTCAAAATAGGACATGTAGCAAAAAGCTCAAAACCTATTGCAACAAACAAGTATTGGGTCCCTAACTGAGTTCTTCAAGGATCCCTTCCCTCATTGATTCCAGTAATAAGATAGATGCTGGTATACCTCTTCATTTATTTTCTAAGACATTTTTTATTCAGTTTGAAAAGACGTCTCTCAAATATATATCATATAAGACGATGAACACCACTAAATTGATGAGAAAGAACACACAGAAATCTCCATATCTCACGAGAACACCCAAAAAGATCTACTTTATCTATAAGAACACAAATAAATACGAACATGAAACCAAAAATAAACGCAATCTTACCTCCAAAAACACTTTGGAGTACTTGGACGGCCACTCATCCTCATCTTTGGCAACAGACCTTAAAAAACAAACCATAACCAACGATCACCACAAAAAGTCACGTCAGTTTTCACTTTAGAAAAAACCAAAATCATGGAAACACTAACGGTACCTTTTATACTTGGTGACAGCTACACCCTTGATGTAAACAGCCCCCGACATCCCTTGAAACAAGAACACCGGCAAATCAAAGACTGAAAAGAGAACGACTTTTATTTTTTATGGAAATAGAGGATAGGATCTCACCGAACTGGAACGAGGGAAAAGGAGGAGAATCAAGTTGGAACCACATGTTCTTGCCCTTCCTTAGGGCGGCGACTATGGTCTTCCCCATTATCGAGGACTGGAAGTCGGAAGCGGAGATCCCATCGATGACCTTGGCGTCGTCGGCGAGGATGGCTCTGGTAATCTTCTTCCCGATGCAGTGCTCCTCTACGGCCCTCCGCGCCGCTTCCACCTCTGGAAGCTCCGGCATCACTTCGAGAGCGCGGCGGTGATGGACGAGGGCGACAGATTTTTGTCAGTATTATAATTTTTACATATTTTAATAGTTGAAATATTTTTTATTGAAACTTATGATCATAAATTTAAAATTTTGTTAATATAATATAATTATTTTAAAATAATAATTTAAAAAATAATAATACTGAATTTTTTAAAAATAATAAAATATTTATATGTCGTGTAAAATTTAAAATAACTATTTATTTATTTATATAACTATTTATTCATTTATATAACTATTTATTTTGTATATTTTCTTTAAAATATAATTTTATATTTTTTAAAAGTATTTTGATACTAACATTAAAGATAACTCAAATGTGATATAAACACGTGAGCTCAACCGTAAGTACATACATAAATTATAAAAATAAAAGTGCAAAACATAAATAAAGGTGAGTTTCGTACCAATTTCGGGAATTAAATTAAAGAAAATTAAATTTTATTTAATTCATACATCGATCATTTTCAATAAAATTTATTTTCTTTTGTAAAATTGAATGAAATTATATAAAAGTGCAAAACATAAATAAAGGTGAGGTTCATATCAATTTTGGAAATTAAATTAAAAAGAATTAAATTTTATTTAATTCATACATCTGTATAGATCATTTTCAATAAAATTTAATTTTTTCATAGAATTGAATGGAATTCATGTAAAAGAAGGGTTTAAAATTCAATTCTAACATTTTTCCTTTTGAATTAAGTGGAATCTCTCTAAACCTTCTTTTGATGAGACATTCTCTATCTTTTGTGTTTCCTAAAAAATCTATTCTATGAATAATTAAATTTTGAAAATACATTAACTTTTTATTATTTCTAAAATAAAAATTTAATTCAATTCTATCTAATTTCGACATATGTACACACATTAAAATTTCAAATTCTGTTCAATTTTATGATACATACATACTTTTGTATTAAATTTAATTCTATTAAATTCAATTCTAACTGAAAAATAAATTCTTGATAATTTATTTTTATTTAATTCTATATGTACAAATAAACACAAAGTATCAAAGTATTTTATTATTATTATGTTCATCTAAAAGGTCACTTCAACGAGACATAACATGCATCTAGATCGTTTACCGAAGAGATAAAATGATGTCTTATCATCTTCTTATTTTAATCTAATTCTAATATACACTCTGAGGTACTTCTCGTAATTAATACAAGTCATTAACTTTCACCCAAGTTTCATGTAAATTTCTGTATATCATTATCATCATACAAATTTTAATATATAAACTTTTATTACATTAATTATTATATAATTTTAACTTATTTTAAAAAAAATTCTCAACTCTAACTCCGTCTAGCTTTCAAAATTGGTTGAAGTTTCTCTTAAACGTACCTCATATGTGATGTAAACGAATATCCATAATGCCAATGGAGGGTAAAGGGAGGGAGCAGGCAAATCCCGATGAAAGAGAAAGGAAAGGGGTAAGTGAACACTAATGGAGGGGAGAGAAATGCAGGCATGCGGGGGCAAGCAGGTTTCAAAGGCAAGCAAGCGTGCATGGGCAAGCAAGCAAGCATTGGGGTTGAGTAGGCAAGTGAGGGTGAGTAAGCATCAAGGGTGAGTAAGTGTGGGGTGGCAAAGATCAAGAGTGATGGGTTGCATGAGGGAGGGATAGAAACTGACTTTCACAAGAAGAGCATTGCAAGAAAAACTACTTTTTTGTGATGGACCTTTCTGTCACTATAGGTATAAAATTCTGTCATTAAAAGTTCTACCTATCCGTCATTATATACAGTGTCGTCAATTTTAATCAGTGACGGATAAGGAATTTAGATCCGTCACTAAAGAAGTTTAAAATAAGGCTCAAATCTACAAAACCCAACGGACATGATCTGTTGCAAATTATATATTGTGACGGTTACATTCGTCACTAATGTAGTTTAGTAACGCAAAGACACAGTCACGTAAGATATTTAGTAACGAAAAAGTCATCCGTATCATAACCTTTTAACCGACGAATCCGTCACTAAATACCTTTTGTGACAAATGAAAATCCGTTATAAATTACATATTGTGACGATTACATCTGTCACTAAATGACATTAGTGACAAAAAAACATAGTCTAGTAAGATATTTAGTGATAGAAAAATATGTCTATATCTATAACTTTTTAACCAACTAATTTGTTATTAAAGACCTGTTGTGATGGATGAGAATCCATCACAATAAACATTCCTCAATTGCATTGGCGGCAGTAAACATGTAAAACCTAAAAAGAATTATAACAAATTAATCAAGAGGCATCGACATTCATAAAGCGAACTACTATACATACATTGACAAAATCCTAGAGTCCTTTACATTCACATTCACATTAATCTCCAAAAATATATAACATTGTCAAATACACATTCACATTCACATACGTAATTGAGCATACATAGAAAGAGTCAAATACTATTAAAATTCATTACATTGTTGTAGAAAGAGTCACAACATTGTCAACATATTTCTAATAAAATTCATTACATCCATCATGTTTGAAACAAAACATTCCATATCAGGTACTGCAATCTATCAAATGTACCTACAATAATTTTAAATGTAAAAGTATTAGATTCACAATATCATATATGACAAATATAATCCATTAATATAATATGTGTAACACAAATCAAGCAATTTAAATTACAATTATAAAATTACATGCGGACGTGATACTTACAAAATTTCGAAGTCAAACAATATTGCTATCAACTACATCTCGTATTGTTGTAAACATTCCAAAAGACCTAAGTAATGGTGTGTCTTTCTTTACTACAACTTTAATTATGACTTCACACCATTCTCCTCCTATAGGAGTGCCATGAACTAATTTCTTTGGGTCTTCAAAAATAAATAGGCTAATAGCTACGACTTCTAACCCAAGATGGGTTGTACATGGACAAAATGATGAAGATCCATTCTGCATACAAAACGTGCAAAAATACATCACATATTATCCTATAAAATACATATAATTCAGCAATTCTTGTATTAAAATAAAACTACCTATTGTCGTGCTTGTGGTGAACTCATATGGCTTGATGACAACGAACAAAATGGTATTTGTGGAATGCCCATTAACAAGACAAGCTACAATATGTATATAAAATTAAAATTACTGTATTATATGTACTATGTATATAAAATTAAAATCATATGAAGTGCACTAAATAAGTAATTGTAATAAAATGTCTTTCATCCTGATCAATTATGCTTGGATTGATGACACCTGATCTTCTAGATTTACGTCACTTGAATCCTTTGATGATTTATCAAAATATTAACTTCCAGATGCTCGACTTTGCATAAAAGATGATGACCAATAATCGATGGGTCAAGGGCTTAATCCTAAGCCTCGTATACGTCCACGTTGTTCCTTGCCAAGAACCTGGCCTAATATATCATGTGTACTCAGTATATCTTCAAAACTATTTCCCTGTGACTATTGTGTTTGCTTTATTTCTTGTATTTATTCCTGTTTCATAAAAAAAATGAAGTCATTCTTAACGCATGTCTACAACGAATTTGTAATTATATTTAAGTCAAAGTAAGAGTCTTACCAGAATTTATGTAACCTTAGCATTAACCATACTACCATCTTTACATCTTCTACTAATCACATGCATGTCAGTTCTACTTGGCATTGTCCTTGTTTCTTTTTTCTACACGAAAACATGTCTATAAATACGTATGTGTTATGTAATACTAAAATGTAAATAACTTTATACACCAAACTTACATATGCATCAGCAACCCAAGCAATACTACATTGCCCCAAACAATGATTTGAAGTCAATTGTGATCAATTTTGTACATTTCAATCGCTGTGTCCCTATAAAATAACATTTTGATAAGGTACATCTCAAGCTTAACAAATTTGTTTGATAATTGTTCCAAAGTATAATTGTTTGATAAATACCTTGAATTGATTTGATGCCCAATGTTCCACTAAATGCTGCTATTGCTAAAAAATGACCTGATAATTCAACTCAACTGGAAATTCCTCACAACAACCGTGTTTAGTGTAAATAGCATGCAGACAATACTTCCAAGACCTCTAGTCTCGATTGATCCTCTGAAGTAACCAATTATTCATGCCTATTGTGTTTGGGATATCAAAATGCTCCTACCAACATTTACATATATACATTATTTCATGGAAGTTAACAAAAATAATTAATTTAGGAAATTGTGATAAGAGTTTACCTCAATTTTATGTATAGCATCATCTTTGTTAGTTTGTAGAATAAGATGCCACGTCTTTACGTCAATGGGGAATACATGCCCATTCTTTGCCAACTTCCCACAAAATTGTGAAATAGCATTTGCAAATTTACTAATAGGTTGGTTGTATTCATCGACTTGTGTTCACAATCGTTATTCAATCGTCAATTTCACTACTTTTGCAAGTAGGGTTGGTCCTCTTTTTCTTCTAACTCACCCTACTATCGAAGTTTGCTTATTGACATTTAGTGCCTCACAAGAAGGACCAGATGTCTAGCCAACCTCAAAGTAAGGTGGTTGAGAGGGTGGCTGAAAAGGTGGCTGAGAGGGCGGTTGAGAAGGTGGCTAAGAAGGACTTCTCTCATACCGTACTCCTAATGTGTCTACAAGTGTAACTTCTGAATGTCGATACAAATATGGTGGAGATGATTCCAGACTAATGGTTTCATCCAAACTATTAACATCTAAGGTTACAATATTCTTATGGGCCAATACTTTCCTTCTTCGATACATACTACATGGATCAAAAATATAAACATAAAAAGTGCAAAACAATCCTTTAAGTATAAAACATTAAAGTGCATAAATATTGCTATATAAAAAGTATAATCAAAAAAAGTATAGGAGAAAATCATACATATTAATTTCAAGAGAAATATTAATAGGATAGTTGCAGAAGTTTAACATACATGTCATTTGTATATTACATTTTTTCTCATGTTTCACTGATATACATCTCGAGGATGTGCTTTTACAACTACATGCCATCCCTTTTCGTTTGAATCGGGAACATAAAATACTTGTTCAACTTGTGATGCTAATACAAAATGATCATCATGTCAACAACGATCAAAATTAACTAATGTGAAGTTGAATTCATCTTATTTTACAGTACGATCCCCTATTGAGTAATCCACCCAATCACACTTGAAGAGCAACACCCCCTTGTTTCATTAATGATACCATAATAAGTGACATCACCAATTATGGGATTTTTATCCCTTTGGCTAGCATAACAACTGGTTTTCACTTGAAGTACAACGCCACTATTCTGTGTCCGTCTCCTCTTATCCACATCTCTTGTATGAAACCGTATACAATTAACAATGCATCCTTTGTATTTCTTCACATGTGGATTAGGTCTTGCAGCCAGCCACCTAAGATTAACATTAACGTTTTCACCTCTACACTCATGCAACATGCGTACCTGTGATGAATTAAATATTGTTATCTAAATTGTTACATATTTTAACCTCCAAATAAAGGAATATATATGGATAAGATAATATCTCATCCTTGACTACTCACATGATCCCGAAGCCAACTTGGGAATCTGGTGGAATGAAGGCCATCCATCTCTTGTGGGTGCACTCGTGGATGCTTCTTTTGAAGATACACAAGATGTTTTCTACAAGAGGTGAAGTTGTAAATGTTATGAATATACTCATACTCTAAATCAAAAAATATGCATTATAATGTTCATATCTTACTCTTGAAGTTCATTTAGATTTGCACAATTGTCAATCACAGTTCAATGAGCAAGTTCTAATATCGCGTAGTCAACATTCTCTAATACACATGACCCCATTGGGTGTGCACCATCCAAAAAAATGTTCTAGTCTTTGTCCTCTACCCTTAAATTTTGGTAGTCTACGTTTTGTGGTGGAC
>JAMKPZ010000022.1:0-89207 GCA_024699675.1 Amphibolis antarctica
TATTTTCGTTATAACGATTTTTAGAAGACCCACAAAAATATACAAAATTATTATAACGATTTTAAAATTGTTATAACGAATTGATAACTGGCCCGATTTGGGGAAAAAATACATAGGTGGAACAGTAAAACGGTATAATGATTTGGCAAATCGTAATAACGAATTGCTCGATTCTACAAAAGTATAAATAGGACTAAAAGGGGGAAAAACTCATTTTCCCATCTGATTTCATTGCAGACCTTTACACCCAAGGTGGATCCATGTCCGAAGGTTGTTCACAAGGCATCGTTTTTGAGGAAAACGGATTTGTTGGATAAGGTTTGATCTCATCAAACCATTTTTAGGAAAATACTCAAACCTTAGCTTCAATTTTTTCGATTTTTCTAAATAGGTTTGCAAAGATTCGTGTTTTCTAGAAGAACATCATGATTTTGCTCAGATTTGTACACGTACTTGCTTGATTCAATGATTTCAAGTGATTTTTTAGTGGATTTGTCAAGATTACAATAGAAATCTAAAAATTTTGTGGTTATTGCATACATTTTTGGAGAAATGGCTAAAAAGGATTCAACGAGTTCTTAAGGGAAAGGGGAAGGAAACCCAACCCTACGCATTTAGGGAAGAAGAACACATCCTCATTGGTGAATTAAGTGGGAGTTCATTTCCCACAAGATTCTTTAGGAATCAAAAGTCAAAAGATGCTCTTCTTGAGAAATTTTTTGGCAAAGAAATCTTGTTTGGTAGATATGTGAAGTTTCTAGAATAGAGGGCATACACAATATGTTTGAAGTACAAGGGTTGCTTAAATTTTTGCAACCTCCACATGTTGATGCATGTCCTGATGCGATTTCTATGTTTTATGCAAATTTGGGAGACATTGATGGAGGTTTCAATAGCTACATAAATGGGTCTCACTTTGTTATTACTCAAGCCATTATTTTAGAGAATCATCTTGGTTTAGTTAATGAAAGAATAGATGCTACCTTGCAAACCTATCATCATTCCTTCACAAATGCAGATATGAATGTTGTAGTCAGTGATGTAGTAAAAGGGGCTAGAAAAATTGACAGAATAACATATCTAAATAAAGAGGCCAGAATCATTGCCCACATTGTATCCACAAATGTGTTCCAAAGAAAGGGACACAATGATGAGTTAAATGAAAATACTCTCAGGACTGTTTATTGCATAATGGAAGGGCTGACTGTAAATTGGGCTGTTGCTATTTTGCATTGCATAGGAAGAGTAAAAACAAAACTCTTCTATGGAATGAACTTGATGGCTTTGTTTTAATCTCTCCAAGTAGACTTAAATGGCCTCAAGAAAACACAGGTGACTTCCACAGCTATCACCTACAACAACATCTTCAGAAGTTTCAGGGATACTACTATGAATAGATAGATGACATCATCCTCTCAACCACCTGTGGTTGATGAAGATGATGCAGATGCTATTAACAGTTTGAGCAAAGAAATTATTGAGTTGAATGAGTATATGACAGAAGGATTTCTTAGGCAAGAAGAAGAAATGAGAAGGTTAAGAACTTACATGGACTCTCGCACTCAAGAGTTAAAAGGTTACATTGATCAGAATTCTAAGGAGTCGAATTCCTATATGGGCCTAAAGACAAAACAAATTTTAGCCACATTACAGAATTTAACTATTGAGGAAGACACATAGGTGACATGTGTGGACGACGATGCTCCATCACCTTAGGGTTGCTTGCTATTTTTTTAAAAAAAGTGGTGTATGTTTTTAAATTGCTTCCGATGTATGTTTGAACTATGTTATTTGCTTGAATGTCTATTTGAATTATTATGACATGAGTTGTAATAATGTTTTTAAATGCCTACCTTGATGAATGTTTTTATATGAATGTCTTTATGATTTTACATCTTATGGACTTGATTAAAAATATATCACACTTATTTTGCTTCAAGCATATTCTTTTGATAGGTGAAGTACTTTATGTAGAGGGAGCTTTCATTCAAGGGGAGCTTCAATGTTAAATTATTTATTTTCTTGTATGTCAAACAGGGGGAGCAAATAGTGATTCACCTCTTTTCATGAATGTCAAAAAGGGGGAAAAAAATGTATGTATTTGTAATAGAGGTATGTGTCGTATTAGGTGTTTAAGTTTTTTCTTTAAGTTTAAGGTATGATTTTGACATCATCAAAAAGGGAGAGATTGTTGAGAACTCACCCTCTATAGGTTTTGATAATGTCAAACATCTTGGTACGAAGCAAATGAAGGCATGAAGATACAAAGTTATAAAGTCATAAAGAAGGTAGAAAGCTGAAGAACTTTGAAGAATTAGAGATGAAGATGATAAAGCCCATGAAGAAGAGCCATGAGCACATACACTTATTTAAAAAAGGTTTGAACATTAGTTTAGGTCACTCATTTAGATTCTAAGTCTATACACATTAAAATCAACATAAGGAAAAATTGGAATAAGGATTGGAAAAACGTTAGAACGATTCACTATTCATCTATTAGATCACATAACTCTATATTTGAGAAATTTGGTATAACGATTTGAAAAAATATTATAACAATTTTTTATTAAGTTCCAGAACTTAGGAAATATTTTGAAAATAAGTATGTTAGAGAAAATCCCATAGATTAAGGAATTTAGGAAATTCGGTATAACAATTTGAAAGATCATTATAACGAATTTTGATTATGTTCCACAACTTAGGAAATATTTTGAAAAATAAGTCCGCTAGAGAAAATCCCGTAAATTAAGAAATTTAGAAAAATTGGTATATTGATTTTCATAATCATTATAACAAATTTTGAAATTCAAATAATACTTTGGAAAGTTTTTGAAAAGATATTTACTTGTAAATTCAATCTAGGAAAATATGTAATTTTAGATAATCAAGCAAAATCGGTATAATGATTCTCAAATCGTTATAACGAATTTTTAATCTGCCACAAATTAGGAAATGTTTTTGAAAAGATTTAATCGTTAAAATTAGATTTGAAAAATCCCAAATTTGACACGTAGGAAAATCATTATAACGATTTGGAAAATGTTATAACGAATTTTTCGGAACAACCATTCGGTACAATGATCTAGTTGAAATTATAAAGTAAGATGGAAAAACGTTATAACGATTTTAAAATCATTTTGCATCTATAAATAGGAGTCAAATTCATCACTTTTTGACACCATTCACTCATGAATTTTCACTCTCCTTCTCATAACTCTGGTGCTCATGTCTTGAACTCGATTTGACGGATTTTCGTGCTTCAATGGGAGGAGATCTTGAAGGTGCAAAAGCTTAAAGTTTGATTTCTACGCTCATTGTAGGTGAACACATTCTGATCGATCTAAAAGAGATTGATTGGTTTCAGTTTTCTTTTGTTGGTTTGACGTGTGTTTGACCTAAACACATATGGGCACTTTATTTTGGAGTGGTGGGTTGAAGAGTTTGAACTTAAACTATTGTTGGTTGAAGAGTTTGACCTTAAATTCTTGTTGGTTGAAGGATTCAACCTAAATCCTTGGTTGGTTGGAGAAATTGACCTTAAAGTCTTGGTTTTGTGTTGGTTGGAGGGTACGACCACAAACCTTTATTGTAGTTGGTTGGGTGTTCAACTTTAAACACTCGGTTTGTAATAGTTTTTATTGTAATTAAACTAGGCTCAAGCTTCTTAAGCTTGGGGGTGGACATAGCCAGTTGGTGAACCACCTAAAAATTTTCTGTGTGCTTTTATTTTTGCATTCTTGTTACTGTTTCCACATCAAATCAACTATACATACGAATTTCTATTTTGAAATTCATACTCGATTTTATTTTGAATTATTCGGTTCAACTTTGTATTGGTTTTATTGTTTAAATTTCGTTTATTTTGTATTTTTCGTTAAATTCGTACTAAAATCATTTGAAATTTGAAAAACCATTATTCACCCCCCCCCTCTAGTGGCTGTGATCGATCCTAACAGGAGGTCGACTAGAGGGTGGCGTGCAGTTCTTCTGACATTGGGTTAAAGCATTTTTAGTACGTGAAGGAGCTTATGGTATAATGGGTTCGTAGGTATTAGAGAGAGACCACGTTTTGTTTATGTTTTATTGTTGTAGTAAACACCTTGTATTTATTTGTATAAAGTTGTTGTTTCTTTTTAGTTTTGTATAGTTAAGTCTTTGCTTTCATCAATTGTGCTGTTGTTTTGAGCATGGTCATCTATTTTCTGTAAATGTTGTATTTTTATATTTAGTTGTTTTCAGTTTGACGTTTTGTGCAGTTTTCACTTTGGTTTTGTTGTAGTTTTGTACATCCGAGTTTTCTACTAACATCTAACTTCGTTTGACGAGTTGTTTAATCTAACTTCTAATAGGTTTTTCATTAACTCTCTAACACATTGATTTTACTAACAACTGACTCTATTTTCTGTACAATTAAATTTCTTTATATTTTTGTATGAATGCTTGACTAACATTTAATTTAGCATTCTTTTGCTCATATTGCGATGATTTAGCAAGATGACCTACTTATAAGTGTTTGGTATCTTTAGATATAGACATAAAGGCCAAGTGAAGCTAAGGAAGAAGATGAGTTCGTATTTCTAGAATAAATGGGTCATTGGCTACATCTCGTTTAGAACTCAACGTACCATTCTGGTTGTTGAGTCTACTGAAGTAGACGTCGAGCCTGACCTGTATACCTAAATGGGACGACATAAGTTCATCCATTTCAAGTGTTTCTGCATTTTTATTTATTTTCCTAAATCTGAAGGTTTCACGATAGGCGTCTTGTTGGGATGTGAACGTGACATGCTTCACGACACATTCAGTCTCCAGCTAGTGCTTCGCAATTTTTTTCATTCTAACGTCCATTTTGGTGACAGCAAGTATGAGACCTGCAACCTACTCTTCATGTATTTACATTGTACAACTTGCATCGTTCCATCACTTTATTTACCAAACTCCAAAACAAGGAAAACCTGATGGGGAAGGATTCATCCACCATCAAAAAGGATAAAAACTCGAAATCAAAAAATAGTAGCGTAAAGTATCGCAAAAATGAATGGAGCCTACGAAAATGAGAGATCTGGATAAGGGACTCAAGGTACTGTTGGGGAAGGTGTTATGCACCCCTAAACAGCCTGGGTAGTCTCAACCTCTCTCCGGCTTCGAGAGGGAACGTACTAGTCAGCCTGGCTAAAGTCAATAAGGATCCATGCCGATGGCCTCATCTTGGAGGATTCACCAGGCCATTAGGAGGGGTAGCATTACTCCTCCCGGGAAAATAAAACGAGACCGTTAGTGCGAGGACTCACACAAGACTCAACGGGAGGAGAGATGAAATAAAAAGACAAGGTAGCTACTGCTAAGGACTGCTAGCTAAAGAGCTGAGGGTCTGGTGAGACTACCAGTCAGCCCACCAAAACCTAGGTACGAGGGAGGATTCCGCTCAACATGCCACCTCTCCATTTGGATGCAAAGATTCATGCACCTAGTTTCGAAAGATAGGAGAGACGAGAAAAACTATGGGAAGGCGGTCGTCTAAGAGCAAAGACGATGTGCGATGACGGTGGTTGAATGTACACGATGAGGAAAATGTTCGGTAAATAACAAAACACGGTGAAAACATCCGGTAAGCTTATAAAGAAGAGTGGGTTCTCACATGGAAAGCCAACAGAAAGAGAACCCAAAAAGAAAACAATGTTAAAATGGCCCTTGACCCATCCTTGGAGGATTCACCAAGGGGATGGGGGAGAGAGGGAAGGAATGGGCACCTTTCGAAAGCATATCTAAAAGACTAACCCTCAAGAGGACCCTCCAACCCCTCGCTCGTGAGTTGGAGCAGGCGTCGTACGATGAGAGGATAATGAAATTGTAAAAAGATTACAATGAGGGAAGAAAGGAGGTCATCCTCCTTGGCACGCACAACATTGTGCAACCCTAGGGAGGGGCTTCTCTTACCGGAGGTGTCAGAGTTTACCTGAAAGTAGAGCTGGTGACAGTCGTAAGGGATTCTATTGGTGCTCCTAGGGTTTTCGTTCTCCATAGGGTTTGGAAGCCTTTCATTCATGGAAGTGACGTGCCCTTATATAGGGGTTCCTTCCTATGCCTTTGTGGGTTCGAATATGGTATCTCAATGTGTACTTTGTATTCTACCATGAGATTTACACCACTCATTAGGCATAGGGTTTAAATAGTGCCAAAATGATTCTACGGCACCTTGGTGCTCCCATTAGAGTGCACCATCCAGATATCCATCAACGTCCAGGGCAAATGTACCGATCACCCGGATAAAGCTACCAGCTACTGTGATTGGGCCTAGACATGGGTTATGTTGAATATTATGTTTTGATGATGAATGCTTAATTACTATGTTAATAATATTTGATGGTAATTTAAAGTCGTAATTATATTTGCTAATTATCTATTTAATTATTATTTGGACATAAGTAGAAATATTATGGGACTTAGTGCTAAATTATTTAATACTTGAATATTCAATTCAGGTTAAGTGTTTTAAGTTAGTGGATTAAGTATATTTAATTTTTAGAACACTTAAGCTTGATATTCGAAGGCATAAAGTTATTTAAATAAGTGTTAGATATGAATATAGTTTATAAATCAATGATGGAATGTCATGTGAAATTTTAAGTTCACACGTGATGGAAGAGTCGATGTTTTGATGTTAAAAGACTAGATGATTGATGAAAAGATGAACAGTGTATCGATATTTTAACATTAACACGTGATTTCTTAAGTTAGGTGCATGCCTTTTAAAGTGCACGTGGTGTGTGTCTAGTGTTGGACTTTTAACACTAAAGAATAGTAAAGTTAAGCAAGAGATGACATAAAGTTTGGTATTTTAGTGAGGCACGTGAGTTTTTAAGTTAAATATATGAGATTTAGTTTTTAAGTTGTGAATAGTACTTAAGCATTTTGAGGTTATAAATCCAAATATCCCTAGGATATTAATGTTAAAAACCTATGACTATATAAATAGATTTAACAGTTGAATGTTCAATGTTTTATATTTAAATCATTCTTAAGTAGTCGTGCAAGGACATGGTTATGCGTTTACAAGTAAAATGTGGATGTGATTGTGGACTTTGAAGATTTTAAAGAAAAATGATTGGATTATTAAAATTCTAAAACAATCCAGAAAAGAAATGAAGAATGATGCAGACATGAAATGCATGTTCTGTATTGAATGTGGGATGTATTAGAAGTTGTTGAATATTTCAATGACACGTTCAAAGGTTTTCATGGATATAGTGGAAGATATGGAGGAAGTGTATTTCACTTTATAAATACACTTGAAAACAAAAAAAGGCATTCATAACATAGATACATTCAAGGAGCCTTAGAGAGAAGAGTGTGTTTTGAAGACACAATCCGGCTTAGGTTTGACATCAGTTTTGAAGATCAAGATTAAGTTCAACTCGAAGCAGGCGTTTAAAGTTTTAAATCTTCAGATTTGAAGTTAGTTCGAAGTTGAAGATCATAAGTGAAGATTCAACACTTTTGATCAAGTAAGAGTTATGCTAAATAGTTAAATTTTGTAAAAAGGAAAAATTGTTGTATTAGTGAAGCAAAATCATTTTCTCTTACTCTTCTTGAGAGAATTTGAAAGTTTTAAGTTGAATTCACAAAAAAGGCTGCACTTAAACATTGTAAGGAATCTCATTGAATAAAGTTAAGATTTTGAAAATTGTGAGTGATTGTATTCTTGTTTATCTGCTAAGTTTTAATTACTTTAAAGATGCAATTCACCCTCTCTCTTGTATCCCTAAACGCTACTAAATCGATTCTACAACTGGTATCAGAACTTAATTTTAAGTCACAATTGCTATTTAGGATTTCACTGCCTATTTTACTTCAATATAAACTGTCTCTCTTTACTTTATTGACTGAAATAAAATGACAAATAATTCTTCAAATAATGACAAATTCTGCAATCATGAATCTTTAATTCACCCTCTTTCTTGGATCCAGATAAATTCTGCTATTACTCAGGTACTCAATGCTTTATTTTATGAATTTTTGGTGGTCATACACTTCATTACCTTTCAAATGAGTACTTATTCACCGAATTTGGAGTTGTAGAAATTTAGTTATGAATTTTTGAATGCCAAACAGCGTCTATAGCAAAACAGCACAGCATATGGACTGATGGATTAAATTCTGCAATCATGCTAGAAAATACTTTTAGTCGTTCTTATTTTATTGAGAAAGAGCATTCAAATACCTTTCTATTGAAGGCTTAATCGCAAATTTTCAATGATCGAAACTCTGTTTATGAAATTCTGAAGACAAGGGTGCTCAGCAGTTTTTGAAACAGAACGGAATGTGTTATGGCTTTTGAACGTAATTCTGGAGTTATACTGATGATTAAAAATTTATTTCAAAATTTTTCATAAAAACTAGAGGACTGTAACTTTCCAACGAGTACTTATATATTGCATTTGACGCTATATGAATTTCTGAATGAATTTTCTAAGTGCTATAATTCCGATAGTTACTTCAGGAATTCCACTTTATTAGCGCATGCACATTAGTTTCTTTCATATTTTTCACTTTTAATGTGTTTGCTAAGTGTTGCAGTTTCATGTTCATCTTCAAGTAAGGTGCGCAGCCTTAAAACCTTATTTCCTTATAATGCATATGAATCATAATTTCTATAGAGCATTATTGCAGAGCATTATTTCTTAAGCATACTACTCGATCTCCAGTATATGTCTTTAAGATTAATGTACTTTCAAATACTATGTATGTATCTGAATCATATGCTAAATATGGGGGGAGTGTAGTCATTGTTTGTAGTATTTTTCTGTTTCTTTTTGTTGTTTTAAGTTATCCTCTTGCTTAGCACCTTGTAATGTAAACATTTTCATTTGCATTGAGGACAATGCAAAGTTTAAGTACGACGGAAGGGCATGTTAATGTTAAAATTTTAAAAAAAATAAAAAATTTCAGATATTTTTGATAATTTTGATAATTTTCTCGTTTTTAATATTTTTTATGTTTTTAATTCGAAATTAAACTTGAGAGAATGTTAGTTTCAAGTGTTGCTATCAGAATTAATAGAATGACCCCAACATTTTTCTGTATTGAGTGGAGAGTTTCCAGAGCCAAATTCAAAAGCAACCTATTGCCCTTAGGGTAGATAGATTTCAAATTGAATGTGCAATGGGTTAAGTCTTCCTGCTTCATTTGGATTAATGTCTTGCTAACCTTATTTTTTTGGGAACAATTATTTTCCTACTATCCCACCTATGTTGAGAGATTAACCTATGTTGAGTGCTACCATAAAGATGAGGTGAGGATTATTTTAGGATATCTCCCAAACATCCGTTAAAAGTTAGAGGATAGGTAGAGGAAGGTAGCAAGGACATAAACTTTAATTAAACTTTAATATGCCATGGAGTTTCTTTGGGAATTGGGTTGTGGAGATATAAGATGATAATTATAATCAATTAAGGGTCACTCATTAGTCTTTATAGTTGCATTAATTGCAATGGTAGTGATATCATTTATTTTCTGTGGTATTTACATTTTATTAATGGAAAAGAACTGTGAATAGCTTTCATATGTGTTTTGTTTTGAAAAAAGAAAAGAAAAAAAAGAAGTGAAAAATAATCGAAGCAGAAAAAAAAAAGCTGTGATAAAAAAGAGAGAAAAGAAAAACAAAAGAGAGGAAAAGAAAAATAAAAAAGAAATCAAGGAATTAATGTCAATTTAGATAGAAAAGGGGATATTTGAAGTCACTTGGGATGCAAGGGTGAAGTGGAATAACTTCAATTAAAAATTTTGAGTGATGGTGTATTAATTGTCTTATCTCTTGTCTACCAACCAAAGCTTTATCCAATATCTTTTAAAGGAAGGAAGGGAATATCTTAGATTACCCCTTTTTGTGTGGAGAGATGTGTGCTTGTCTTTATGTCCAACTACTTCACTTCTTAGATTGAGAGTGTGTGAATTTTTTTTTCTTACCTCATAAGACAGATGGTTCTTATGAATAAGTGACTTCTTGTTCACATTTAAGGAGAGTCTATTCAATTTAAGGGCTATGAGAGGGAGTGATGTAAGGTTGAGCCACCTCATTCCCCAAAAGATTTTAATAGCTGCAAGTGACTCAGACAATCTATCGTTAGATTTCTTTCTCCCCTCACTTCTTTTTATTTCTTTTTCTTTGGACTTTGTGGGTGTGTCCATTGAAAACCCTCTGGAGACAACTCCGCCACTAGGGTAACTTAGGGGTTTAAAGACTTGTTGCACTTACTAAATGTAGTTGTGTTCCCTATGAAAGTGGCTTAGTATAGTTTTAATCAATTTTAGTTAGTTGTTTCTATTGTTTTCATGGCAAATCTTAAGTATGGGGCTGTGTTCAGACTTCAATTTATGAATTTTATATAAGGTAATTTATGCATTTTATAGATTATAAGTTGCCATTATATGACTTTAATGAAGAATTTTATGTAAATTGCATTTATTACCTTTGTGCATGATCTATTTGTTAATTAATGGAATATTGCATAAATTATGTTTTAAGTGTATTAAGAGAAGAAAGAAATTATTATTGCCATTTGGAGTTAATTGAAGGTTTAAAAATATTTTATGGATTGATAAAGTGATTCATGTAGTGCACCATTGAAGTTGTCAAATGACGAAATTATATTGTTTATTGCAGTTGAAGAACCATTGGCTATGTTTACCAATGTGAGGTCCATTGGTTAACTAGTTAACCAACAAAGTACTCCATTGGTAAACCCTTTTATCAACAAACTATGATGTTGGGAGTTTTATAAATGTTTTAAGAATGTGGTTAGTAATTAATTAAGAGTTATGTTTGTTTATTGAATATTTGTTAAAGAATGTTAAAGTTTAATTATGGGAAATTGGAAAATTTGAACCAACCAATAGGTCTGTTGGTTATCTAATTTACAACTGGCAGGTCCATTGGTTATCTAGTTTACCAACTTACTTATTCTATTGGTTATCCCTTTACTACACATTATAAGTCATGTGTAATTGCCACTATTTTATTATGAAATATTGTATTGGCATGAAATTAAATGTTATAATTAAGTGGAATTAGAGATTTTATGATTATTAGTAATGTGATCAAGACAATTAAAAGTAAGATTAAGGAAGTAAGAATGTAATTAAAGGATTAAATCATGCATTAAGCACTTAAATGATGAAGTTTACAAGTTAAGCATTACGTTAGTATTTATTTCAGAATTATGCATGATTATTCATATTTGGTTGAGCTTGAATTATGTAGGAAAATTATGGATCGATCAAGGAACAAAATTAAAGCTTTGATGATCGTTAAAGGGATGCAATTGAAAGGAAAAGAGTGGGCTGATGTGGACAGAACCTGTAATGAAGTGTGCAACATTGATTGGCTGCTAACGAAGTGGGAAGTTATCAAATTTCAAGAACTAACACCTTCCATTCTATATAAGAAAGTCCTATGACTATGACAATGCTCTCCTCCCTTCCTTCGTTTGAACATCACCCATAACCATGCCTTCATTTTCTCCATCTTCCATCTTCCACCCACTCATTTCTTCCCAATAGGAGATTGATGATTTTTTCTTCTTCTTCCTTCTCCCTAATGCAATCATTGTTCTTTTCTCTACTTGAGCATATTCTTGAATGCGAGACTCTTGGCGCTGGCTGCTTCCCCCTCTTCAACTTGGTGGACTTGTGGAGTGATGCCCAGAAGATCATTTGAGGAGAAAGGAAAGTTTGCCAGCATGACGACCTAGTGGACTGGAAGTAAAGACAAAAGGAGTACTTGACCTGAGTAAGTCTCGAAGGCTGAAAATTGCAGTGATTACTTAGGTGTTCTCTCCTTTTCCTTTTCTTTTCTCTATGTTATATGTACTGTATTTTGAATGTTATTGTGTTCGTACAATTAATTATATGTGTGTTTTGTTTTGTGTTTCTTGTGTTTTCCTTATTATAAAGAAAACAGAAAAGAAAATATTTATTTTTAAGTGGAATTGTTAATCATCTATATCATAAAACATCTTTTAATTCCAATCAACTTAAAGAAAGAAGCTACTGAACTATGTTAAACCATTCTGAAAATTGTAGAGCATTTAAGTAGATTAAAAAGTAAATTTGTAATTACTTGGAACAGAGCAACCGTGACATTGCTTAAAAACATATTTGTTGCTCCAGTAATTAGAACATTTAAGATTTAATAGGTAATTTATCCTTTCCCTATGGACAAACCCGTATTTACACACTAATTACATTTGAACTTGTGCACTTGTGGTGAAATTTAAAGCATATCGAACAAATATATTCATTGTACTCAAAAAGGTTCGAACACTTGTTGAAATGTAGGAATTTAAAGTCAACAAAGCAATCCAGAGAAGTGGAGAAGAGATCCTCTCAAAATGAGAAGATCATATGCTACAAATGCAACAAACCAGGCCACTTTCAGATAGACTGTCCTCTTAACAAGGATAAAAGAAATAATTTTAGAGGAGATAAGAGCAAGAGGTTCAAACAAAGGAAAGCTTTGAAAGTGACATGGGACGACACATCTTCTTCACAGAGTGATGAGAAGGATTCATCATTAGAAGGTGAATCTTCTTCAAATACAGATTCGGAAATGTAGAATCTAGCAAATGTGTGCTTCATGGCTGATCACAGTGACGCATCTTCTGACTCTGAAGTTAGTTATGAAAATTTTGATAAATTGTTATTTGAATATAATAAACTACCAAAGAAGTATAAAAAGTTAAAGACAGAAGATAAAAACACTAGGATACTACTAGAAGAATCTGAATCTAGAGTTAATTTCTTAAGTACTACAGTTGATAAATTCAAAGAAGAGAATTATAAGTAAGCCGAAGAAATTTCAAAGTATAGAATAATTAAAAAAGACTTGCATGATGATCTTGAAAATATTAGTGCTGATAAAAAGAAATTAAACTCTAAAATTGAAAAATTGAATTTGACAATCAAGGATTTAAATTTTGAAATTAATACATTAAAGCTTAAGGTATGTGAAGAGAATGTCATCTTAAGCAAATGAAATGATAGTCAATCAATTAATGATGAACTTAACATTTCTAATGTTGGAAAGCATGGAATTGGTGGTAACACAGTAGCTTCTGAAAATTATGGATGGCATGTTAGTATAGGAAAAGATAAGGCCTTTGTCTCTTGTACAAAAAGATAAAAATGTTATTCCTTGTGTAGTTAAAAAGGGCAAAAAATATGTGCAAGTGAATAACTCAACCACTGAAAACGTAAAGTTATATTTTGAAGATGTAAGTACAAATACTTCAACATATGTTTTTAAATTACAAGATCTGCAATTACAAGTAGAGGATTTAAATGCTTGCATAAATTCCTTAAATGAGTTGAAAAAGACAACTGAAGATGAAATTTGGATGTTGAAAGTTGAAAATCTAAATCTCAAAGGGAATCTACCTATTGCAAATCTTAAAATTGATCAATGGTTGTTCAGACTTAAAAGTGTGCATTTTATTGATATTAATTCATGTGTTTTAATGAGTTTTAGTTGCATTTTGCATTTAATTATGATGATTACAAGGTTAACTATTCTTTTGAGCATCATGCATGTTCATTCACTTTAATGATGCATGAATTAAGTTTTAAGTCGTTAATTATGTTTGTAGTGATTACCTATTGAGAAAAAAATGAATGATTGATAATTAACTCTTTAGGTTGATGATGAAGTGATTAATCCACAGAAAAAAATCGTGATTTATGTCTAAGTGCAGAGTTCGAGGGTTAAGTTGTTTACCCACAAACTTATGTGAGGGTAAACTGAATTACCCTCAAGCTTGTACCCTGCTTGTTCTGTGCAACGAATTTCATTGGTGTAATAGCGATTGCAATTATAGTTAAGATCTAAATATTATGAATTATTTCTCCTATAATATGATGTATTTCACGAAAGATATTCCTTAAGTATTTGTAGGGAAATTCGATGAGCAATTATAGAGAAGTTTGTATAAGAGTAGAATTGAAAATTAATTTAGTTGAAGCTCAACCATGGAGAACGTGGATGGATAGGCTAAAGAAGTGGGCTTGCATGGAATGATCTCACACGTTCGGATGTGCACCACATCCTTGTTAACTACTAGCTCATGAATTGCCACTCCTCTCACCTATAAAACAGTCTCGTAGCCATGAAACTATACACACCCCCTACTTCTTCCTCAAATCACCATTCACAGGGCATTTTCCATCTTCTCCATCTTCCACCTTCCACCCATTCAATTCTTCTGAGAGGAGATTGATGATCTCCCCTTCTCCAACCACTCACGTAGTGTGTTTGGTATTCTTTTCTCAACTTGAGCGTATCTTTGAAGGAGAGACTCTCGGCACTAGCTACTTCCTCCTCTGTTCCTTGGTGTAATTGCGGAGTGACGCCCAAAATCTCATTTCAAGGTCGAAAGGAAGGCTTGCCAGATTGACGACCTGGTGGATCAGAAGTAAAGACAAAGAAAAGTTCTCAACTTGAGCAAGTTTCTAAGGGAGGAATTATAGTGAAGCATTAGGTGTTCTTTTCTTTTTCATTTTCTTTATTTTTACTTTTTCTTTATATTTACAGTTTGTTTCGAACTTTTTGCAATCACTTTTTTTTTTGATAATATATGTGTTCGAAATATTTTAATTGCATCGTAAGTGCATGGGTTCAGATGTAGTTAGTGTGCAAGTATGGGTTTGTCCACAAGTATTAGTTTTGCTTGGTGTTTAGCTAAATTGGTGTATTCAATTAATGGAACAAGTAATTATATTTCTTTTAAGTAATGTCACAGTTGCTCTGTTCCAATTAACCACTAAGATGCTCTTTAAATACCTATTGCATTGTACCTTCTAGAGAATTTTTCATTAACTTCAATTTCTTCATCACTTAGAATATTTTGATTTTAAAAGTAGTTTTTTAGTAAATGATTTGAATTTTTGCAGTGAAAGATTCTATTCAGTGATTTTTACTTCTAAATAAGTAATTCTTCTTAAGTTTAACATTATACTCTTCGGTTTGCATAAAATTTGTTGTTTTGCACAGAGAAAGCACTTAACCCATGAGGTAGCTTGTGGGTAAACGTCTTCACCTTCAAACTTACTCAAGCGTTGTGCGATAATTTTGAGTTTCAGATGTTTACACAGTACGATTCAAATTAGTTGAAACTTCTAAGAGTTGAATGCTTATATTTTTGATCTTTTTAAATATTTTAAAACACAACAAACAACACAATGCATGAAACATAATATATTACGAATAACTTGTAAAATTAAAATGCAACATTCAACATTACAATCAACCTAAAAACATTCTCTAAATATTGTAACTGAGTTGATAAAGTGGGTGTTTGTAAATTCGAGTGTAAAAATAAAGGAAAAGTAAAAATAAAGAAAATGAAAAAGGAAAGAATGCTTAATACTTCACTGTAAATCGTCCCTTCAAAACTTGCTTAGGCTGAGAACTTCTCTTTGTCTTTACTTCTGGTCCACCAAGTCGTCAATCTAGTAAGCCTTCCTTTCAACCTTGAAATGAGATTTTGGGTGTCACTTCACAATTACACTAAGGAACAGAGGAGGAAGTAGCTGGCGTCGAGAGTTTCTCCTTCAATGATATACTCAGGTTGAGAAAAGAATAGAAAACACATTATATGGGAGAAGAGGAGGTCATCAATCTCCTCTCGGAAGAAATGAATGGATGGAAGGTGGAAGATGAGAAGATGGAAAAAATGCCTTGTGAATGGTGATTTGGAGAAGAAGAGGGGGGGGGCTAGTTTCATGGCTACAAGACTGTTTTATAGATGGGAGGAGTGGCAGTTCACGAGCTAGCAGTTAACAAGGACATGATGCATGTTTAGACATGTGAGATCATTCCATGTAAGCCCACTTCTTTAGCCTATCCATCCACGTTCTCCATGGTTGAGCTTTAGCTAAATTAATGTTCAATTGTACTCTTATAAAAACTTCCCTACAATTGCTCATCGAATTTCCCTACAAATACTTAAGAAATATCTTTCGTGAAACACATCATATTACAGGAGAAATAATTCATAACATTTAGATCTTAATTATAATTTCAATCGCTATTACATCAATGAAATTCATCAAACAGAACAAGTAGGGTACATGCTCGAGGGTAATCCTATTTACCCTCACGTAAGTTCATTGGTAAATGGCTTAACCCTCAGACTCTGCACTTAGACATAAATCATGATTTTTTCTATGGATTAATCACTTTATCAGCAACCTAAAGAGTCAATTATCAATCATTCATTCCTTTCTCAATAGGTAATCAAGACAAACATAATTAATGACTCAAAACTCAATTCATGCATCATTAAAGTCAATAAATGTACATAATGCTCAAAAGTATAGTTAACCTTGTAATCATCATAATTCAATGCAAAATGCAACTAAAACTCATTAAAACACATGAATTAAAATCAATAAAATGCATACTTTTGAGTCTGAACAAATCCCCCACACTTAAGTTTTGCTAGTCCCTTAGCAAAATACTAAAATAAAACTATAAAAACTATGAAAGTAATAAAGACTACTAATTAACTAAAACTGTGCTAGGCCACTTTCGTAGGGAACACGACTACACTTAGCAGGTGCAGCTAGCCTTTAAACCCCTAGGTTACTCTAGTGGTGGAGTTGTGTCTTTGGAGGGTTTTTAGTGGATACACCCACAAAGTCCAAAGAAACAAAGAGAGAGAGAGAGAAAGGAAAACAAAGTCAACCAAAGGATCATTTGAGTCACTTGTTGCTATAAAATTTTTAGGGGAATGATGTGGCTCAGCCTTACAACGCTCCCTCTCCTTACCCTTAAATCAAATAGACTCATTTTAAAATGTGAACAAGAAGTCACCTATTCATGAGAACCATCTGTCTTGTGCAAGCAAGAGGAATTCACACCTTCACCACTCTCAATTACAAATTAAATCATTAAAGCAGGCACACATCTCACCAACAAAAGAGGGTAATTTAAGATACTCCCTTCATTTCTAAGATATTGGAAAATGCTTTGGCTGGTAGACAAGGGATAAGGAAATAATACACCATCACTCAGAATGTTAATTTGTTGATATGATATCATTCTACTTCCTTCTCACATCCAAAATGACTTCGAATATTTCCCTTTTCTACCCATATTGACATTGATCCCTTAAATTTTCTAATTCCCTTTTTCTTTCTTTTTTTGTGTGTGTGTGTGTTTTTTTTTTTCAGCATATACATATGTTTTTCTTTTGTCTTTTTTTTTCTTGCACTTCCTTTTCCTTTAATTTTTTTTGTTTTACATTAGTACAAAGTAAATGACATAACTAGCATTGCACACTTCGAACTAATAAATGACCCCCAATCGATTAATTTCACCACCTTATATCTCCATAACCTAATTCCCAAATGAACTCCATGGTGCATTAAAGCTCATACCCTTGCTACCTTCCTTCACATAACCTCTAACTAAGAAAAGTTTGGGAGATACCTTAAGATAATGCTCACCAAAATGGAAAATTTTCATGTCATGATCATTTTTATGGTGGCACTTGGCATAGGTTTATCTTTCTACTCAAACAGGATAATGAGAAAGGAACATAATTCACTTTAGGAAACTAGGTTAACAAGGCATTAATTCAAATGAAATAGGAAGACTCAACCCATTGCACAAGTTAATTTGAAATCCATCTCATCTAAGGGCAGTTTACTTGGAATTGGCTTTGGAAATTCTCCTCTCAATATAATAGGGTCTTCCCATTAATTCTAATAGCAACACTTGAAACTTACATTCCTCAAGGTTTGTTCTTGAGTAAAAACATAAAAGATATTAAAGATATGAAAATCAAAGAAAATCACGAATATCGGAAAAGAAAATTTTGAACATTTTTAACATACTTAAACTACATAAACATAAACCTCCCCCCATACTTAAACTTTGCATTGTCCTCAATGTAAATGGAAAATTTTAGTATAGATAGGAAAATTCATGATAAATACGAAATATAATAAACATCCCTAACATCAAACATGAAAATGTGATACATGCTAAATAATGCATTGAACTTAATAAGATGAAGCATGTGAAATGCATAAGTAATACTACAGAAATTAAAAACAACTGCTATGCATCAATAAAATATGATGGTAAGGAGATAATATTTTTTTTTTCACGAAAATAATATAAAAATAGTGCTCCTATGTAACTATGCTTATGGAATTTTAATGGTTCTCAAGAAAACTAGGTGGTTTATAAACAAACACCAACAAACTATAGCCTCATTGGCTTAAGCTGAGTGGTGTTGCACATCCCCTTCATGAGCTATGTGCCCATCAGGTAAATGGGGATTCTGCACAGATTGACTTAGAAGAGCACCTTTGTTTCTTAGGTTCAGTGAATTAGATATTTGGTTCAATTGTGTCTCAATTCTTTTAATAGCTTGATCATGTGCAATAATTTGAGGATTAGATTTTAATGCTATGTCTACTTTTTGCATTAAGCTTGTTAATTGTTTCTCAAAATTTTGATCATGAATAGGTTGGTTGTGATTTAAATTTAAAGAACTATTGTTCATTGCATTTTGTTCAATAAAAGGTTGTCCTACAAATTGAGGTGGTTGTTGGCTTGGATTTTTCCATGAAAAATTAGGATGGTTCCTCCATCTAGGATTATAGGTAGGATTGAAGTTTGAGTTGTTACGTTGATTATAAAATAAAGCATTAACATCTTCAAAGTCATTTAAAATAGGACAGTCCTCTACAACATGACTTATGGCAAAGCAACTTGTACATTTAGGCATGGTAGGTTCAATCTTTTGTTTAAGTTGTAGTTCATCAATTTTTTGTATTAAGCTAGCCATCTTAGCTTCTAAGGCAACATGTGGTTCAACAATATGGACTCCCCTAGGGGTAGGAATCTATTCCTGACTTACTTTAGCAGTACTCTCCTATTGGGCAGTTCTTTTGGCTTGATCTTCTAAACATTTTCAAGCATTATCTATTCCTTGGTTAAGAAATCCATTTTGACTCAAAGATTTTAAGAGTGTCTTTGTGTGATAATCAATTCCTTCATAAATAGTCCAGATTTGGGTCACTCTCTCTACTCCATGATGTGGACATTGAGTTAGGAGATTACGAAACCTTGCAAAATATTTCCAGAAAGGTTCTCTTAGTTTCTGTCTGCAATTTAAAATTTCATTTTTCCTTTTAATTGTGACATGCATTGGCTAGTATTTTCTGAGAAATTCAGAACAAAATTGATTTCAAGTGATAATAGAACTTGGTTGTAAATTGTATAACTATCTTTTTGCACTATCTTTTAAAGCAAAAGACATATATCATAATTTAATTGCAACAACAGTCATGTTTGGTACTTTCATCAAATTACAAACTTCATTAAATTCTTTTAAAAACCAATAAGCATCTTCTTTTTCAAATCCATGAAATTTTGGTAGCTGGTTGATGTAATTGGAATTTAATTCAAATTTGTCATTAGCACATTCAGGTAGTGTTATGCAGGAAGGTTCATCCATTAAATTAGGGTAAAACAAACTGTCTATTGTTTATTCTATAGGTTGTTCTTGCTGTGGGGTAGCCATAATTGTTCTTCTTGTAGGTGTTCAGACTAACTTATGAGATAAATCCCTAGACCAGCCTGACATACAACATTTAAATATAAAAGAAGATTTGCTTGTGTACCATCATTAAATAAGCTTTAGCTGCCATTTCATGTTGTCATGCAACAGGTACATCTGTTTACAATAATACCGCAATTGTAGTAAATGATATAAAATTTCAGATTTCATAAAAACATGCAATAAAACAACAAAGATGTTCATTTAGATTTTGAGCACAATACACAGAGATGTTCCAAAAGAAATAACAAACATTGCAAGTGTTCAATAAGGGAGTTTTTTTGAAACAACCCTCGGCCAGGTTCATGGGTAAACAAGTTTACCCTCAAACTAACACGTGGGTAGACAGAAAGCACTACACACTTTGTTACAGAGTATTTACATAAGGAATTAATTCATGTAACCACACTGTAGAAGCAGGCAAGGCTAATTAATGAATAAGTTCAGTATTGCAGCCTCCATCAACTAGCTAGATCTTGTAATAATAAAAATTATCCCATGCACAATAAATGAGAGTGTCGCGCCATTGATGAAATAGAAAGTTTTGATTTTTCCTTCATACAGCATGTTAGGTTCTACCAGATCCTCTAGTTGCTATTCAATGTAGACTTGATTGTATTCCCATTTTGCAATGTCCTATACCCTCTAAATTTCAAATTTTATATCAGCATCCCACCATCGAATTAAACTTAGAGATTCAGGTTCTCCATTAGTTTCCCCAAATATAGCCAACTCAACTAAATCATAAAATGAAATTTCCAATGCTCCCACAGGGTATGGGATAGGTAGGAGCTTCACTAATACATCTTCAATAGTGATAGCAATAATTGTATGTTCATTAATGTATTGAGATGTACAGCTTGTCATAAAGTAAATGATTCCATCAATAATCACATGATTCCTATTATTTGTTGGTCTTCCTCCAAAATATACTTCTCTAACGGGTTGCCATTGATGTTTATTAAAATGGTAAACCAACAAATACTGCCAATCAATCCAAATATTTGGTTCTTTCCAACAAAATAATTTATGCATAACCCTTTTATCAGTACCCTTAAATTTTAAATTTGCACCTGCACCAAGGAAAGCATGCTTGTCTCTGTTAGGGTTTGGGATTACCAATTCTATATTTGTAGCAGGATTCTTAAGCCCAATATCAAATTTGTTAGAATTGTATTCTCCATAATGCTTAAAAATAATTAATCCACCGTTACATCCTAAAAAATTGTGAACTCCTACTAGTGATGTTGGTGGAATTCCTGCCTCAGAATCAATTCCATGATACACATATTTTCTTGGATGTGCATCATACCAAATCACTCCACTAATTGTATTTCTCATCTTGTATGCTTGACGTGAACAAAAGTAATGCTTTGAAATAAATGCCCGAACACTCTTGCTCACACAACTTAATTTGCACAACTCTCTTGCTAGCGAATGACTTAAAACCTCATGCAAGACATCTATGGGCATCTCCATCGCTCACTAAAATTCATTTGGCACAAAATAGTACATTTAATTAGAAATAAAAATCAACTCAATATATCTAAAAAGCATGAAATAAATGCACAATATACAAGTATTAATATGATTAAAATGACTACATAATAAGTTCCTTAAAATTCCAAAGATGTGGCACAATGAAGGCAAATGAAAGCTCAAAGCCATGATTAGGGAGCAGGAACTGAAAATGGTAAGGGAAGACACTGTCGAGTGTCTAAGACAGAGTAAAGAGGCTGGTATTGTAGTTCCAACCTTCCCTAAGGATAAAATAACCTCTCACATTGAGAGAGAGGTTGGGCAAGAGCAGTTAGTTCGCCCTAGAAATCATTTAGTGCAAGAATTGATTAGGAGAAAATGCATTTTCTGGTTTCATAGAGAGTTCTTTTGTTTAGCCACTATAGGATCTATTAAAATTAGAACAAAGACCTACATTGCAAGCCCGTGGCAAGTAACCACACCAAGAAAATCCATTTCAACTGAGGAATGGATGAAGTTACTACGGTTTGAACAATTTGAGATGGTATCTTCAGAATGGCACAAGGGTAGCCTTAAACATGATAAAACAAAGGAAAAGATACTAAAATATTTGAAATATCAGTTCCAACATTTCCGCACAAAGTTGGAAAGAGAATTCACCTATCTCCCCACTAAAGTATCAGAGGCCATCAATAGTTATACTTAACAAGTATGGCAAGATGAGTGTGCCATTAGGCCTAAGAAGGTCTTAGATCAGTAGATTGTTTTGGTTAAGGTCGAGTTATGGTTCATGAAGGTTGTCCACTCAATCATTAAAGATTTAAATCATACCACAATGCTTAGAGATGAAGTATTTGCATGCTTCCCTGAAGACAGAGATGAAAGGGAGTAGTATGAGTTTTTCATGTAGACATATCTCTCTTTGGGAGGGAGTTTTGAGGTTGCTGAAATTGCCTCCCAATGTGCCATGTATGAGTGGAGACAGCACATGGCAGAAAAAGCTGCATTTGCTGCTGAAATGGTTGAAGTTGAAGCCCTTCAGAAAGCAACAGAGGTAAAAGTTAAAGAAGAGCCATGGGAGTCTGATTTCAGACAATTCAGTGAGATGATGGCCGGCCCCTCAGAACCACAGGGGGGTGAGAAAATAATTGAGGAAGATTGCCTCAAAAAGACAGTGAAGAAGAAGAAGAAGAAAGAGAAGAAGAAGAAACAGTGGGAGAGGAAGAAGAAGAACCACAACAACACCAACAACAATAAGGGCAACAACAAGAGGAGCATCTCCTAACAGTTGGACAAGAGGAGGAAGAAATAGAAAGCAATGATGATAAACTCACCCTAGGTGAGTTCATTCATCAACACAGGAAGACACTTCCTCCTTCCAAAGATAAGGAAACTCCTCATGCTAAAGAAGCTAAGGTTCAGATGGAGATTCATATACAATTAGGGTTTTAGTTTAAATTTCTTTTTTTAGTAATTAAAGTTTTCAGTTTTAATTTGTGTTTAATTATTAATTTCAGGAGGAAGGACCTACTATTGGAACAATTGTTCCATTTTCAGACCTCCAAGATAGTGAAGGGATAAATTAGACCATCCATGATGCAATTCAATTTTCTTTAGAAGAGGGTCAGGTACTATTTAAAGTTCATTCCTTCTAGTTCCTTTTTTTTTTTAGTTTATAAGTTTTCTATATATATTTTTTAATTTTTTAACTTTCTCTTTTTTTTTTTCTTTTTTTTGAATGTTGTAGCATGCCCATATAGAGGAGATTAGCTCCTCTGAAGAAGAAGAGCAAAAGGGAGGGACTACTATCAGTCCTCTTGCCTCAAGTCTAATTGACTTCAGTGTAGGGTAGAGAGAAATTTCTGCTAAGCATCCAATAGCTAGTAGAGTGGAGGATAGAGCATTAGTGGTGTACTCTCCACCCACTGAACCAAATACAGTCACTGCAAAAGCTTTAGCTCCTTCCTCCTCACCATATGCAGAGCCAGCCTAGCATACAGGCACAAATCCAGTGATTTTTAGGAATGCTGAGGCTAGGGATAAGTTTCAGAATATTAGGGATTTTGATATTCTCTTCAGTAGGCTAGTAAACTTCGATTTCATGGATGAAATCAAGGATTTACTAGAATTTCAAGGACTGCTGCAAGTTATCCCAAGGTCAGGTAAAAATTTTAAAGCTAAAAATTTAGTATCAGCCTTTTATTCAAATCTTCATGAGGAAGATGGGATTTTTGTAACTAATGTGATTGAAGTATAGATTTACTTAACACCTAAATTGGTGTATGAGAGCCTAGGATTAAGAAATGAGGGTGTAGAGATTTTAGAATCCTTTACAATGGCAAAATGGTCAGAACAGGAGATGAAAAATTGCATGGCCATTAACCCTCAAATAAATTTGTTTAATAGGCTGAAGTACATGAAAGGAAAGGCTCATATGGTTGCATTAATATTAATTAGAACAATCTACCAATGGTTTGGACATGCTGTAGAGTTGTCCATCTTTGTAAAAATTACAACCTATGTAGTCTTAAATAAGATTCAGGTGAACTGGTACAAGGTCTTCATTTCCAAGATCACAAGTATAAAGAAGAAACTATTCTATGGTGACCTTATTTACTAGTTAGCGTCAAGTTCCTCAGATATAACAGCTTGGGCAGTCAAGAAGTTAAAATCTAGAGTGTTAACTGCCAAAGATTTGACGCAATTTTCCATGGAAGATAACTTGGCACCTCAAATCCACAGTGAGCCATCCACTTCCCAACAGAGAGGATCAACCTCTATGTTTAACAAGATGGACACTATGTTAGAACAATTAGCTGCTTTGAAAGAAGAAGTCGCAGTCTTGAAATCCAGACTCCCAGAGCAGTAACTTGTACTTTTCTCTTCTTGTTGTTACATGTAATTAAACATTTGGAAAGATAACCCTTCTATGATGTATAAACTTAAATTTTTCAATGACATATAATTTAGACTTTTAATTCTGTGTGTACATCAATTTTGTATGTATTTAAACTTTGTTTGTCCTTAATTGTTGTGTTTTGACTTTGAACAAATGCTCTGGTTTTTATTCCCTTTTGAAAAATTTTCATTTCACAATTTGTTGGTCAAATATCCATAACCACGTTCAACTTAAACCATTTCAGTGAATTTAATTTTTATGAACACTTTTTGTTATAATTGTGTATGTTCTGTGGGTTGTAGTCTTTTAAAATTTTCCATCATTAAGTAATCCACCAATTTGCATTTATCTTTAAAAAAAAATTCGTTAATCATTTGAATTATGAAATAAACTTTTAATCTCACTCAGATGATTAATATTATTTAATTTTAGTAAACCCCATGCTTAAAAATTACATTCCCCAGCAAACAGAACTATATTTGGCACACAGGGCCATAACCCTCGCGATAGTCCGTAGGTAAACTAGATAACCCTCAGACTTATGCGAGGTTTATCCCTATAGCACTTTACTTATTATTATTATTATATTTTATTTATTTATATGCAGTTCGAGGGTAAACATATTAAAGCTTGTACCCTTGCTATCTTCCTCTAAATATCCTTTAACTTAGAGAATTCTGGGAGATATCCTTGAATAATTCACAACAAAATAAAAGAAATGTCACGCATAAATCATTTTTGTGGTGGCACTTGGCATAGGTTTATCTCTCCACACAAATGGAATAGTGAGAAAAGAAAATAATTACTCTAGAAAAAAAAGGTTAGCAAGGCATTAATTGAAATGAAACAGGAAGACTCAACTCATTGCACATTTAATTTGAAATCTATCTCCTCTAAGGGCAATAGGTTGCTTTAAATTGGTTTTGGAGATTCTCCTCTCAAAATATGGTAGGGACTTCCCATTAGTCCTAATAGGACTTGAAACTTACATTCCTTCAAGTTTGACTTCATCTTAAAAGCATAAAAACCAATAAGAAAATCGACAAAATTATTGAAAATGTCTGAAAATTTTTAAATTTTTTAGCATTCCCTCCCTAGTATACCTAAACTTTGCATTGTCCTCAATGTAATTAGAAAAGTTCAGTATAGAAGAGAGAAAATATGACACAATTAAAAATATGGCATAATAAGCCCACCCATGATACCTATCGTGAAAATTTGATGCATGCTGAATAATGGAGAATGCATTAAACTCATTCTAAATTCAAGAGTAATGCTAAAGAAATTGAGTGCGATTGCAATACATCAGTAAAAAGTAAGGATAACGGTGCAATATTTTGGAAATTAAAGAAACAGTATTTTTGAAATGATAAAAATAGTATATATATATTCTTGTGGAGTTCTAATGGCTCACAAGAAAGCCAAGTGGTTTATAAATAGAGACCACCAAATTGCAGCCTTAATAGCTTAAGTTGTGTGGTGTTGCTCATCCCCTCCATGAGCCAAATGCCCATCAAGTAAACAGGGATTTGGAATAGATTGGCTTGGAAGAGTACCTTTATTTCTTAAATTGAGTGAATTTGCTATTTGACTCAATTGGGTCTCGATTCTTTTAATGGCTTGATCATGAGTAGCAATTTGAGAGTTAGATTTTAAGGCTGTTTCTACTCTTTGCGTTAAGTGTGCTAATTACCTCTCAATATTTTAATCATTAACTTGTTGATTTTGATTAAGATTTAAAGAACTATTATTCATTGTATTTTGTTCAATAAATGGTTGTCTTATAGACTGATTTGGTTGTTATCCTAGGTTTCTCCATGAGAAATTAAGATGGTTCCTCCATCTAGCATTATAAGTAGGATTAAAATTAGAATTATTATGTTGATTATAGAATAAGGCATTAACATCTCTAGATTCATGCAAAACAGGACATTCCTCCATGACATGACCCATAGCATAGCAACCTATACACTTAGGCATGCTTGGTTCAGTCTTCAAATTCATAGCAACCTCCATTAACATCTTCAAATTCATGTAAAATAGGACATTCCTCCACAACATGACCTATGGCAAAGCAACTTGTACATTTAGGCATGTTAGGTTCAGCCTTTTGTTTAATTTGTAATTCATCAATTTTGTGCATTAAGCTTGCCATTTTAGCTTTTAAGGCAACATATGGTTCAACAACATGTATTCCCCAGGTACAGAAATTTGCACTTGACTTACTTCAGCAGCACTTTCCCATTATACAATTCTTTTGGCCAAGTCTTCTAAAAATTGTCAAGCATTATTTATTCCTTGGTTCAGAAATCCATCTTGACTCAAAGATTCTAGGAGTGTTTTTGTTTGATAATATATTCCTTCATAAATAGTTTTGATTTGGGTAACTCTCTCTACTCCATGATGTGGACATTGAGCTAGGAGATCACAAAATCTTGCAAAATATTTCCGAAAAAGTTCTCCTAGTTGTTGTCTACAATTTAAAATTTCATTCTTTCTTTTAATAGTAACATGCATAGGATAATATTTTCCTAGAAATTTAGAACAAAATTGGTTCCAATTGGTAATTGAATTTGGTTGTAAATTGTATAATGAACATTTGACAATATCTTTTAAAGCAAAAGGCATGTACCTTAATTTAATGGCATCAACAGACATGTTTGGTACTTTCATCATATTGCTAACTTCATTAAATTCTTTTAAAAACCAATAAGCATCTTTTCAAATCCATGAAATTTTGGTAGCTGGTTAGTACAATTGGAATTTAATTCAAATCTATCATTAGCACATTTAGGAAGTGTTATGTAGGATGGTTCATCCATTAGATTAGGATAAAACATGCTATCTATTGTTGGTTCTCTAGGTTGTTCTTGTTGTGGGGTAGCCACAGTTGTTCTTTTCTAAGGTGTTCAAACTAACCTATGAGATGAATCTCTTGACCAACCTGACATATAACATTTAAATATAAAGGAAAATTTGCTTGTATACCGTCATTATGTAAGCTTTGACTCTCATTCCACGTTGCTATGCAATAGGTGCATTTGTTTACTGTTGACCCCCATGCTTGAACAAAAGAACCGGGGAAGCAACCGGCTCCCCACAACCCCCATTGATGCAAATGGGTGGGGGAAGTAGCCAACTGGCCGCCGGCAAGTCGGTACAAGGAACCGGTCGTCAGCTTCCCCGCAACGCCCATTGGCACAAAGGGGTGGGGGAAGCAGCCGGCTAGCCGCCAGTAGGCCGATTCAAGGAACCGGTCGTTGGCTTCCCCGCAATCCCCATTGGCGCAAAGGGGTTGGGAAAGCAGCCGACTACTCGCCGGCTCCCCACAACCCCCATTGATGCAAATGGGTGGGGGAAGTAGCCGGCTGGCCGGTTCAAGGAATAGGTTGCCGGCTTCCCCGCAACCCCCATTGGCACAAAGGGGTTGGGGAAGCAGCCGGCTTCCCCGCAACCCCCATTGGTACGAAGGGGTGGGGGAAGCAGCTAGCTAGCTACCGGCAGGCTGGCTCACCACAACCCCCATTGGCACAAATGGGTGGGGGAAGTAGCCGGCACCTTAAAAACCCATTTTGGCCAACATGTTCCCCTTTCGTGAGGTAGCTGGATAGAACTAACCGGCATCCGCCTGCCACGTAACGGCTACCGGGTAACTACCCAGAAAGGTAAGGCAAATCAATCAAGGAAATACGACGAGATTTAATCACTTAAATCTCACAATCAGTCAATTACACTGTACGCGTAATCAAATTGAGACATACGCCACCTTCAATCTTTGGGTCCCCCCAAAGAAGGAAGGTGACCCCTTATAAAAGAAGAGCTACCCCTTCCCAAAAATTCAAGCTTCCACCTGTCAGAGAAACCATCGTATGGACGCGGGAGACGCTCGGCGCACTTTCGACCCTCGGAGGAAACGCCGACTGAGAAGTTCTGAAGAAGGAGAGACGCTCGGAGCCCCGACGCCTTCTCACCGCACAGGAGTGAGGGCTTTTGACCTCCCACCGACAACTCCCTACAGTAAGTCCCTCCATCCTCGACGTTTTATGTATGTTTTCACGATGTATTTTTCGAGCCCCGACCACGTAACACCTTCCCCAAGCAAGGGAAAGGTCGTAGGACGGACCCAGGTATCATTCCTTCAGAAATACGTTTGGAGGTACCGGTGGCCATCCTCCTGGCCAGGTGAATCCACTCGACACGGTCGATTTCGGTTTGGTCGCGACCCTCTTGTCGGATTTTTTTTTACGTGGAAACTCTGAGTTTCCCAACAGGTTTTACGCTTTTTTTTAATATTATTCGATCACCGTTTTTCGGAAAGCGTAAGTTTACCCTCCCGATGCCCCAGAAAGATTTCCGAGATGACGCCTCCGGCACGCATCCTTGTCGGCGACGGCCATCCGGGTGTACAACCCGATGGTTCCAGTTTTCCTAGAGGCGTAAGTCTACCCTCCCGATGCCCTGGAAAGATTTCCGGGATGAAGCCTCCGGCATGCATCCTTGTCGACGGCGGCTGTCCGGGTGTACGAGAAGTACAACCCGTCAGTTCGCCATTTTCTAGGAGGCGTAAGTCTACCCTCTTGATGCCCCGGAAAGATTTTTAGGATGACGCCTTCGGCATGCATCCTTGCTGGCGACGGCCGTCCGGGTGTACGAGAAGTACAACCCGATGGTTCCCATTTTTCAGGAGGCATAAGTATACCCTCCCGATGCCCCGGAAAGATTTCCAGGATGACGCCTCCGACATGCATCCTTGCTGGCGGCGGTCGTCCGGGTGTACGAGAAGTACATCCCGACGGTTCCCGTTTTCCAGGAGGCATAAGTGTACCCTCCTGATGCCCCGAAAAGATTTCTGGGATGACGCCTCCGGCATGCATCCTTGCCGGTGGTGGCTGTCTGGGTGTACGAGAAGTACAACCCGACGACTCCCGTTTTCCGGGAGGCATAAGTCTACCCTCTCGATGCCCCAGAAAATTTTTGGGATGACGCCTTCGGCATTCACCCCATCGACACAGACGGTTCGGGGAACCAGCCGGCTAGCTAGCCAGCCGCCGGCATAAACGGCCGGTGGCCGGCTCCCCGAAATCCCATTTTTGCGTAGATGGTTCGGGGAACTAGCTGGTCCGTCGCCGACAAATCGGTATAAAAAACCGACAGCCGATCCCTGTTCTCCCAGAAATGTAAGTCTACATTCCTGATGCCCCGAAAAGATTTTCAGGATGACGTCTCTAGCGTGCATCCTTGCCGGCAGCAGCCGTTCAGGTATACAAACATACGACCAACGGCTCTTGATTTTTGGAAAGAATAGAGCCACCTTTCTGGGATAAGGTCACTAGCAGGCATCTGTGCCGGCCCTAGCCAAGTGTAATGTAAATTCTCATCTCCAGGCGGTGGGGGATATGACACGGCAGTCGGTATATTTAGCCGAGTGTCCGGCGGCCCAGCCAGCCGCCTCACCCGACCTTCAGTTCTTCTGCTGAGAGGTTCGAAAGGGTGACCTTCGTGTCTTTCTCTCCCACATTTATTGCCAGATCTGGTATGAATCCCCGCTTTGTTCGATTCTCGTTTGTTTTACTCAATTCTCGTTTGTTTTACCGGAAGGGATGAAGTTGTCCCTCCCGATGCCCTGGAAGGTTTTCTAGGATGACGCCATAGGTGGTCGGGCTGACTGATGTGGTTTTCTATCTTAGAGTTGGAGAGAGGCCAGGATTGCCTGGGCTGTCTGTGGGTGCCTAACACCTTCCCCAACAGTACGCTGAGCCCCGTATCCAGTTTCTCTCGTGTTACACGATTTTACGTGATTCCCGTAGTTTTATCGTTTCGATGGTGGAAGCATACTCCCCATCTGGTTTTCCTTGTTTCTACCCAAAAATAAGGTGGAAACTCCATTCAACGAGCCATCCCCCCATGTGGTGATGCTCTCACACAAACACATTTCCATTCTCTGTACCTCGGCCCATCCGCCGGCCCCACCATGCATCCTTGCCGGCGGAAACCCATGGGTTTCCGGGTGATAGCCAGATGAAAGAGAGGGTACAGATTTTTGGTGACTCCGCTGGGGAGACTCGCTGCGTTTTATCAATTAAGTGGCTCAAACTCTCACTCATGCGGCTCTTTTATAGTCAGTCTTTTATTTTTCCGTTAGGATTTTTAACATACTTGTCGCATTTGCTAAGTGAAGTCGCTTTCAAATGCATTGAACCATATCACCCTTCTTTTGGTATCCCTACAGATCTTTACGGCACCCTACAGATTCTCCGGGCACTGTCTCCTCACGGAACTTTGCCCTACAGGTTCCGGACCCCGCCGGCTCCCCTTGTCCTGACTCGCTCACAAGCAAGAGCCATGGCCACCGGTTCCATTGCGGCTTCCAGATCATCCCCTTCCATCACTACGGTGACCTCTATGCTGCTGTTTGTGGTCTTCGGTTCGCTGCCTCCTGTCGTCTCCTGGATGAACTTCACCCAGCCTGTCATCATGCCTGCCGGAATCTCGGACCAACCAAGGGTGCCAGATATGTCTGCAGCTATGGCATTCAATAATTCCACGGTGCATCCTGTGCCACCTACTTCTCCGGCCACTGAAATTGAAGGTAACAGGCCAGCTCCCGCACAGAGCACCGACCTGTCCTACCAACCACCCTCGAACACCAAGGGCATAGGAGCAGCCAATGCCTTCCTGCCTCCTCGATTGGGACAATTCGAGCAAACCCTCCTGGCTCACTAGTTGGCACGCTATCAATAGCAAGCGATCGATTCAGTAATCCCCCCCAGGCCAACCATCTGTGTCCCAGAGAGGCGACACATGGAAGAATACGACGTTGTCACCACTATCGTCGCCGACCAATTCGGCTAGCCGCCACTCCAGCCGGCAGCCGCCCGGTGCCCGACTTGCAAGGACAACTACTGCAGAGGATAGTAGAACTGGAAGCGTCCTTCCGTAGCATGAAGTTCGGCGTACCAGAACCATCCTGTGCCTTCCAAAACCTCTGTTTCTATCCCAAAGGGATGCTCCCCCCTGATTTCAAGATGCCCGAATTGGTTAAATACAACGGGCACGGGGACCCTCGCGCACACCTCCGGGCCTTCTATGGAGACATGGCGGCACTGCAACACCAGGAGAAGCTCCTCGTCCGGTTGTTCCAGAAATCTCTCCAAGGACCTGCACTTTCTTGGTACATGTCCTTAGACTTAACGAAAATCTACACCTGGGAACAGCTGGCATACATGTTCCAGGAACAGTATGCGTATAACTTAGACCTGGCACTAAAGCTGGAAGAACTCCGTTGCCTTCGCCAACGTGAGAACAAGCCGTTCAGTGGCTATGTCGGCAGGTGGCAGGCCCTAGCGTCCCAAATCCGGGATAAACCTGCGGAAGAAGACTCTCTGGACATAATTGTCTAAGGTGCTCAACCATCACTGGCAGCCCTTCTATGCATCTAGTCATATTCGACTTTCTCCTAGTTGATCAAAGCTGGTAGCCGCCTAGAAGGATTCTTGAAGTCGAGGAGATTCTCGGCTCTTCCATTCGGAGCCAACCCCAAAGGAAACATACGTCCCCGACGATCGGCCATGGGCGACAACATGGGGAACAACCGCGGCCCCTGGAGGAATGACAACATTCGTCCATCTCCCGTGATCGTTGTGGCAGTAGTACCACCACCATACCAACCACAATAGGTGTACGCCCCGGCCCAGGAGTATCACCTGCTAATGATCAACCCGGTTCAGTAGCCGGTCTACACCACCTGAGCGGCCCCGAACCAACAACCTTGGAGGCCCAAGGCTCCACACCCGGCAACCGCGTCCGATCCACCGGCCCACCGTCAGTGGCAGGTAACGTCCCCGACAACTTCTCATCAAAGAAACCAGGGACAAAGTGGAGATCGCACAGGCGTTAACCAACAACGCCCCAGTCAGCAACAGCGTGAACCACACCGGTCGTCCCTGCAGTCGTAGGAGCCACGCATAATGGAATACACGCCACTTTCTGAACCGTTGAGCCAGGTATTCTGCCGGGCCCAGGCGCTACTCACACTCCCCTCCATCAAGCTACCTCCAGCTGTTCTTCCTGCTTGGTACAATTCGCAGCAGTACTGCGAATATCATAGGTTAGCCGGCCACGCTACGGATCATTGCCGGACACTGAGACAAGCTATTCAGAGGCTTATCAACTCGGGCACCATTGAGCTTCAATAGCCTCCCGTACCCCCGAGCCAAGCCAGCATACCTTCCCAAATCATACGGGAAACTCCTAGGTGAGTACTATCTTCTTAGGTGCGCGAAGGAGGCATCCGCTCGAATGGTTCTAGCGTATGCAGCCGGTTTTCGCCTGTCCAACTAGGCACAGACAAGGGACAAAGAGATCCCTCCCTTCAGCACAGCCACTGGGAGTGGGAATTCCTGGGCTGAACCCTGTCAACCTCATCCGTTCGGCCAACCATACTATCAACAACTCCAGTCCTCCATCCTTGCCATCAGTAGCCACCGGAGGAGGAGGAAGTCTTCGAGGCCAACACCACAACAGTCGTCAGCTCCATCGGTAGGAAAATTCTTCGTTCGGGTGGTGCCTGCGGCTGCTGCGTCGAGAGAACTGGCTACCGCGTTAAAGGAGCCGGCCGCCGGAACAACCCTATGGGCTCAACCCAAGGTAATTCTCTACTCACCCACTACCCTAGTTAGGGCAGTCATCCCGACGGTACTTTCGATCCCCAAAGCATCAACCGCCAGCTTTGCTCCTACGACCGACACTCTAGCTAGCACAGTCTCTCTAGCGGCTGCAACGTTGATGGCACTCCAAGCCCACTTGGAAAAGCAACAATTCACACTTGTGACCAGACCCCCTCCTCCGGCCGCACTCACTTTCAAACAGCACAAAGGCAAGGAGGTAGCCATCTCACCACAGCCGTCCACATGTATGGCTATAACCAGGTCTGGCCAGGTATATCAACCAAAGCCGTGCCCTGGAGGGATCTCCATCCTGGGAGTAGTAGGACAAACTTCAACCGGTAGCCATCAACCGACTGCCACCCCGGCAGTACTAGCGGTTGCATCCTCAGCACCGGCCGCCCAATCACGGCCACCCCCAGACTTGTCGATCCAGTTGCAGGGGATACCTTACGCAGACCCCACCTTGGGCAACCACCTGGAAGCCCCTTTGCGAAATCAACAAAACAAAACACAGGAAAGAAAATCACCAGAGAGTGCCCCAAACTTCTTCACACAACTCACCACAGATGTTCACGAATGAGAGGAGGGAACGACACTCCCTCCTCACCTTTGGAAACTAATATACGAACGAGTGTGCAGGTGAACAAGTCAGGTTGACAATTCAGCCGGCCGCCACTTAGGAAGTAGGGCCACCCGGACTAAAACCCGCACGAGACGAGATGTCGCGCGGAAAAAGAATAGGGCTGCCAGATAAATCAACCGGCTGCCACCACCAAAACCCAGGGATGGTCGACTACTCAGTGCAACCTACACCAGAACACTGACTATTCCATGTAGGAAGAAGGAGAGCTCGCCCCAGCGTGCCACCACACTCAAAGAGCAGGACGCCCGGACCTCAACCCACACGAGACAAGATGTCACACAAAAAATGGGGGGGGGCTGCCGGGTAAATCAACCGGCCACTGCCACCAAAACCCAGGGACGGTCGACTCCTCAACACTAGCCTCTCCTCGCAGGAACGAATAGGGCCCCCACTCCTTGTTGAACTCGGACGGTTGCACGCCACGACAAGGATCAACGACAAGCGAAACATCGTACGGGGGAAGGAAGGGCTGCTAGACGCTCCCCGAAACCCATACTTAGACGTGTGGATCAGGCAACTAGCCAGCCCGCCGCCGGCCACCTAGCAAAAAGACCCGACAACCGGCTCCCCAAAACTCGTACTTAGACGTATGGATCGGGTGACTAGCCGGCCCGCCGCCAGCCACCCGGCAAAAAGACCTAACAATAGGCTCCCTGAAACCCGTACTTAGACGTATGGATCGGGCGACTAGCCGGTCCGCCACTGGCCACCTGGCAAAAAGACCCGGCAACCGGCTCCCCAAAACTTGTACTTAGACATATGGATCGAGCGACTAGTGGGCCCATTGTCGGCCACCCAGCAAAAAGACCCCACAACCGGCTGCCCAAAACCCGTACTTAGACGTATGGATCGGGCGACTAGCCGGCCCACCGCCGGCAATCCGACAAAGAGACCCGGCAACCGGCTCCCCGAAACCCATACTTAGACGTATGGATCGGGTGACTAGCTGGCCCGCCGCCGACAACCGGCTCTCAGATTGCCACCAAGGTATGAACGACTTCTTCATATTGTCACCCCACATCCCACTCGTTAATCCACACAAATTCGTAAGTGTATAGTTGTACACAAAATGTCACTAAAGTTGGACTGATATTATTTATGACTCTAAGTACAAGCAAGTACATGAGGCTATTCCTCGTCAGAAGACCCTTGGAAGTTGAACCTCCGGGGGTCGCTCCCACCTCCGCTACTCCCGGGCTGCCTCCCGGTGCTCCATCCGCTCCACCAGGTTGATCAACTAGTCCTCACGTCCCGAGCATGGAGTTGGTCCATCACCGCGCGCATGCCCTCGGTGAAGTCCGGGTTTGAAGAAGACCTACCGGTAGAAGTAGAAGCAATGGGTCGGCGCCCGGTTGACTGCCTACCGAACGACGAGCTGGTCCGCTTCGAGGCGAGCCTCTGGTACCGGCCTTGGTCGACCGACGTGATGGGCCAGGTTTCGAGCGAGGCCTTCAACCGGTCCCCGGTAATGCGGAGGAAGTTGGCCTGCTCCACCATCGCCTCCCCAAACAGCAACTGGCTGGGAGGCCGTCAGCTCAGGATGATCACGCCACGCATCTGGCGTCGAACCGCCGCCGCCCAGTTCACTTGGCAACCCGATACCACCACGAAAGTCGTGAGGTAAGTCACCACACTAATTTCATCCCAATGTCCTCCCTTCGAGAGGATCGTGTTGTTGAGGACAAAAGAAACAAGGTGGGCAACGGGGTTCAGATCTTGCGCCTTGACGACCCATTGATCAAAATTGGCTTCTACGGCAACTACCGCGTTGATGTCGCCGATGCTCCAAGGAAGGCTCGAAAGAGGAGAGAAGATGTCCAGGCCGGTGAAGTGGAGGCCCAGCACCTCGAATAGGAGTCCATTAGAGAACTCCACTAGTCCGGATCGAAGGCCCAGGATAAGTTGCGACTCCACCTCTGACAGGTTGGAGTACATCTCGGCCACCAGACTGGGGACGGTCTCCACCTAGTGGAAGTCCCGAACGAAAGGAAGCAAGCCTTGCCTGGCAAACAGCTGCTCCACCTCCGGCAGCCGATTGAAGCTAGCCGGCCTGCCGTATAAAACTGTCTTTACGGCCAGGCGGCCGTTGATGGGGGACGTTAGCTCCTGGTCGGTGTCGGGGGAAGCCATGCCATCGGCTGCCGCCTCCTCAAAGCCGGTCGGGGTACGATACCAGGGGAGTGCCAGCCAGGCCGATCCTGCGTCTGACGCCGCGTCGTCGGGGACATCCAACGGCATTAACGAAGTCCTGGCAAGACGCCATGACCGGTCCACCGTCATCTTGCGATGCGTCCGGCGCTGCGAACTCTTGATGGGGGCCACCGCTGACGCCTCTCCTTCCGCTCTGCCCACCGATACCTGAGAGCTGGAGGCATCGGAGTCTCACCGCCGTTCCGACAACCACCACCGAGACATGGCCTTGGCCGAAGAGGTGTCACAGCCGTGGTCGGTAAGTTCAAAGTAAACAGACAGACAGGCCGATTCAGCCCGGTCAGGACACATGAGCTCCCTCGCCGGTAGGTTCTTCAACGTCGGTAGTAAAAGATCGATTCATCGATGCACAGCCTTAGGAATCGGTCGTCGGACGTGGCCTGTGACATTTCTCGTACGAGGCATATTGGTGGTGAAAGGAAGATGAAGAATGGAAGAAAATCGAAAAGCACAGCTCCTACGAAGAGTGAAATTGAGACGAAGAGATGAAGAAATCTCAAACGCCCTCACCCTCTATTTATAGAAAACTTGGCACCAGGTTTCTGGCTGACCTGAAACAGCAACCGGTTCAAAAACCGATTGCACAAAAGTCAAGAAAGCTAAGACGATTCCCGACAACTTTGAAAAGGGTATGGTCATGGCACGAGAACCAATAAAGTTGCACAAAAATCAGAAAAGGTGAACGAAAATCAAGAAAGCTACAGCAAGCACGTGAAACATTCACATCACCAATTGGCTTCCGGCTAACCAGAGGCAGCAACCGGTTCAGAAACCGATTGCACAAAAATCGAGAAAACTGAAACGATTCCTGACAACTTTGAAAAGTGTACGGTCATGGCCCGAGAACTGATAAAGTTGCATAGAAATCAAAAAATGTGAATGAAAATCAAGAAAGTTGCAGCAAGCATGTGAAACATTCACATCACCAATCGGCTTCCGGCTAACCCGAGGCGGCAACCGGTTCAGAAACCGATTGCACAAAAATCGAGAAAGCTGAAACGATTCCTGAAAACTTTGAAAAAGTTTGGTCATGGCACTGGAAACGATAAAGTTGCACGGAAACCGAAAAAGGTGAACGAAAATCAAGAAAGCTGCAGCAAGCACGTGAAAACATTCACATCACCAGCCGGTGGCCGCCTCTCGCGAAGTGGCAACCACGTAAACTGCCGGCCAGAATGTAATGTCACAAAGAGTATGATGTGACTATTCACTCCAACGATAGCTTTCGAAAAAGAAACACGTAAAGCTTTCACGTCACATCCTAGTCACTGGCTCCCATGAGGTGGTTGCCACATAACTGGCCAGCTAAGAGCTAAGACGTGGGGGAAGTTCAACATGACGCCGACACAACCTTCAGACACGGTACACAAACGCTATCCACCTCGTTACCTGGTTGCCGGCACCCATAAGGTGGCTGCCGTGCAACCAACCGGCTAACACTATGGCATCCCTCGATTAAGTGACCGAGAGTGTAAGTCCGACTCCATTTCATGACCAGCGATAGATGACTCACGAAGTATGAAGCCTCGCATGGCTTACCACTCACGCATGGGGGGTCGTTCAACCCTAGAATGTCAGTTTCCTTCCACCAAGGTCATACAACCTCGCCTAGGGAGGGGCATTCTGTTGACCCTCATGCTTGAACAAAAGAGCCGGGGAAGCAGCCGGTAGGCCGGTTCAAGGAATTGGTCGCCGGCTCCCCACAACTAGCATCCGCCTGCCACGTAATGGCTACCAAGTAACTACCCAGAAAGGTAAGGCAAATCAATTAGGGAAATACGATGAGATTTAATCACTTAAATCTCGCAATCAATCAATTATGCGGTCTGCGTAATCAAACTGAGACATATGCCACCTTCCATCTTCGGGTCCCCCCAAAGAAGGAAGGTGACCCCTTATAAAAGAAGAGCTATCGCCTCCCAAAAATTCAAGCTTCCACCTCTCGAAGAAACCATCATATGGACGTGGGAGACGCTCGGCGCACTTTCGGCCCTTGGAGGAAACGCTGGCTAAGAAGTTCTAAAGAAGGAGAGACGCTCGGAGCCCCGATGCCTTCTCACCACACCGGAGCGAGGGCTTTCGACCTCCCACCAACGACTCGCTACAAGTAAGTCCATCCATCCTCGACATTTTACGTATGTTTTCACGATGTATTTTTTGAGCCCTGACCACGTAACACCTTCCCCATGCAAGGGAAAGGTCGGAGGACGGACCCGGGTATCATTCCTTCAGAAATACGTCTAGAGGAATCGGTGGACAACCTCCCGGCCAGGTGAATCCACCCGGCACAGTCGATTTCGGTTCGGTTGTGACCGTCTCATCGGATTTTTTTTTACGTGGAAAGTTTGAGTTTTCCAATAGGTTTTACGCTTTTTTTTTAATATTATCTGATCACCATTTTTCGGGAGGTGTAAGTCTACCCTCCCGATGCCTCGGAAAGATTTCTGAGATGACGGCTCCGGCACGCATCCTTGTCGGCGACGACCGTCCGGGTGTACAAGAATACAACCTGACGGTTCTCATTTTCCGGGGGGTGTAAGTCTACCCTCCCAATGCCCCGGAAAGATTTCCGAGACGACGCCTCTAGCATGCATCCTTCCCGGCGGCGGCCGTCTGAGTGTACGAGAAGTACAACCTGACGGTTCCTGTTTTCCGGGAGGCGTAAGTATACCCTCCCGATGCCCCGAAAAGATTTCCGGGATGACGCCTCTAGCATGCATCCTTCTCGACGGCGGCCGTCCGGGTGTACGAGAAGTACAACCCGACGATTCCTGTTTTCCTGGAGGCATAAGTCTACCCTCCCGATGCCCCGGAAGGATTTCCGGGATGATGCCTCCGGCATGCATCCTTGCCGGCGACGGCCGTCGGGGTGTACGAGAAGTACAACCCAACGATTCTCATTTTCTGGGAGACGTAAGTCTACCCTCTCGATGCCCTGGAAAGATTTCCGGGATGACACCTCTGGCATTCACCCCATCGGCACAAACGGTTCGAGGAACCAGCCTGCACAAACGGCGGGTGGCCATCTCCTCGAAATCCCATTTTTGGGTAGATGGTTTGGGGAACCAGCCAGTCCATCGCCGACGAACCGGTATAACAAACCAGTAGCCGATCCCCATTCTCTGGGAAATGTAAGTCTACATTCCTGATGCCCCAGAAAGATTTTTGGGATGACGTCTCCAGCGTGCATCCTTGCTGGCAGTGGCCGTTCGGGTATACAATCGTATGACCCGACGGCTCTTGATTTCCAGAAAGAACAGAGCCACCTTTCCGGGATAACGTCACCGGCATGCATCCGTGCTGGCCCTGGCCAAGTGTAATGTAAATTCTCATCTCCAGGTGGGGGGGATATGATGCGACAGTCGGTATATTTAGCCGGCTGTCCGGCGGCCTAGGTTAGATGCTTCGTTTCTATCTAATCTGCCAATAGATGACACATTTCTAGATGAGAAATTGTTTATGCTAAATTCCTACCCATGGTATGCTGATATAGTTAATTATTTAGCAACGGGTTTAGTACCTCAGGATTGGTCCAGTTTAGACAAGAAAATATTTTTTTCGAGGGTTAAATACTTCTTTTGGGATGATCCTTACCTATTTAAGTAATGCCCTGATCAGATTGTAAGGAGATGTATCTTAGAAATAGAAACTCAATCAGTGTTGCCATTTTGTCATGATCAACTTAGTGGAGGACATTTTGGAGCTAAAAGATTGCTTTAAAAGTGCTTCATAGTGCCCTATATTGGCCAACATTGTATAAAGATGTATATGAATATTTTAAAAGATGTGTTCAATGCCGAAATGTAGGTAGAATTACAAAACAAAATATGATGCCATTAAATCCTATCCAAGAGGTTGATGTTTTTGATGTCTGGGGTATAGATTTCATGAAACCTTTTCCAAATTAAATGGATAGAGGCAATTCCTACTAATACTAATGACTATATAATAGTAATGAGATTTCTAAAATCCAATATAATGTCTCGATTTGGTATTGCAAGAGCAATTATCAATGAAAGGGGAACTCATTTCTGTAACAAAAAATTTGAGAAATTATTGAAAAGATATGGAGTGTTACATAAGTTAGCTAGGAGGGACTGATCAGATAAGCTAGATGATTCTCTTTAGGCATATAGAACAACTTATAAAACAATATTAGGGATAACTCCATATAAATTAGTATACGGAAAGACTTGTCATTTACCTATGGAATTAGAACATAAAGCATTATGGGCACTTAAGCAATTGAATTTAAGTATAAAAATAGTAGGAAGTAATAGACAAGTACAATTAGTGAAGTTAGAGGAATTAAGAAATATGGCCTATGAAAGTTCAAAAATAGCTAAAGAAAGGATGAAAGCATGGCATGATAAAAGAATTTTACATAAAATATTTGAAAAAGGACAAGAAGTTTTATTATATAATTCAAGACTACACTCTTTTCTAGGAAAATTGAAGTCCAGATGGGCTGGTCCATTTGTTATTAAATATGTTTATCCATATAGAGCAATTGATTTGGAGGATTCTCATAGTCATGTAATTTTAAAAGTTAATGGTCAAAGATTAAAATATTTTCTAAAATTTTCAAAGAGGAAAGTGGTGGAGTGTATTGATTTAGAAGGAGAGTAAAAGAATATTTTAAAAAAAGAAATATATATAAAAAAGGAAAAAATATATATAATATATAATATATAATACGAAAACAAATATAAAACAAAAATAATAAAAAAATACACATATCAGAAGAGAAAAGAGAAACATTTAAATTTACACAGTTTATTTAATTAAGTTGTAAGGTTTCAATATATAATAATTATTCGAATTGTTAGATACTGTGTATTATTTTGAGTCACCTTGAGGGTTATCCTATTTACCCTCGAGCTGATTCGAGGGTTATCTCGTTTACCATCGAGCTACGTTTATTTATTAAAAATATAAAACAAAAGGAGTTATTGCGAGGATTATCCTATTTACCCTTAGAGTAAGTTTGAGGGTTATCCTATTTACCCTCGAGCTATGTCGTATTGTTAAAATATAATAGAAGTAGCTACTTCAAGGGTTATCTTGTTTACCCTCGAAATGCGTTAAAGAAAAAAATAAAAATAGAAAAAGTTAAGCTCTGTGGGGACAAACCTTGCATAAGTCCGAGGGTTATCTAGTTTACCCAAAGACTATTGTGAGGGTTATTGCCCTGTGAACCAAATAATGTAATTTTTAAGCATAGGGTTTACTGAAATTAAATAATGTTAATCATCTAAGTGAGATTAAAAGGTTATTTCATAATTCAAATGATTAAGAAATGATTTTTAAAGATAAGTACAAATTGGTGGATTGCTTAATGATGGAAAATTTTAAAAGAATGCAACCCATAGAACATGCACTTTTGTAACAAGGTGTGTTCATAAAAGAAATTTAAATTCATTGAAATGGTTTAATTTGAATGAGTTTATGGATATTTATCCATCAAATTGTGAAATGAAAATTTTCGAAAGGGTTTAAAAACCATAACATTTGTTCAAATTTAGAACACACAACAATTAAGAACACACAAAGTTAAAATACATACAAAAACTAAAGTATACACAGAATTAATATTCTTAAAACACATGTCATTGAAAATTAAAAGGCTACATCATATGAGAGTTGTCTCTCCAAATGTTTTAATTACATGTTACAAGAAGAAGAAAAATTACAAGTTACTACTCTGGAAGTCTGGATTTCAGGGTTGCGACTTCTTCTTTCAGAGCAGCTAGTTGTTCCAACACAGTGTCCATCTTGTCTGACATAGAGGCTGATCCTCTCTGTTGGGAAGTGGATGGCTCACTATGGATCTAAGGCACCAAGTTATCCTCCATGGAAAATTGCTTCAGGTCTTTGGCAATTAACACTCTAGACTTTAATTTCTTGACTACCCAAGTTGACATATCTGAGGAACTTAACACCAATTGGTAAATAAGATCACCATAAAACAATTTCTTCTTGATGCTTGTAATCTTGGAGATGAAGACCTTATACTAGTTCACCTGAATCCTGTTTAAAACTGAATAGGTTGCAATTTTCACAAAGATGGACAACTCTACATCATGTCCAAATCTTTGGTAAATGGTTTAGATTAATATTAATGCAGCCATATTAGCTTTCACAATCATATATTTCAGCCTATTAAATAGAAGCAAATCCTTGATTTCATCCATGAAATCAAAGTTCACTGGCCTGCTGAACAGGATATCAAAATCTCTAATATTCTGGAATCTATCTCAAGCCTCAGCATTTCTGAAAATGACTGGATTTGTGCCTATATGCTGGGCTGGCTCTGTAAATGTTGAGGAAGATGGAGCTGAAGCTTTTGCAGTTGCTGTACTTGGTCCAGTGGGTGGGGAGTAAATTACTAATGCCCTATCTTCCACTCCACTAGATTCTATTGGATGCTCGGTAGAAACTTCTGTCTGCCCTAAACTAAATTCAATTAGACATGAGCTTGGAGGACTGATAGTAGTCTCTCCCTCTTGCTCTTCTTCTTTAGAGGAGTTAATCTCCTCTATAGGGGCGTGCTATTCAAAAACATATAAAAAAGGAGAAAGTTAAAAACTTAAAAAAAAAAAAAACTTATAACCTTTTTTAAAAAAAAATAGAACTAAAAGGAGTGAACTTTAAATAGTACCTAACCCTCTTCTGAAGCAAATTGAATTGCTTCACGAATGGTCTAATTTACCCCTTCACTATCTTGGAGGTCCAAAAATGGAACAACTATTCCAGTAGTAGGTCCTTCCTCTTGAAATTAACAATTAAACATAAATGAAACCTGAAAATTTTAATTACTAAAAAGGGGAAATTTAAATTCAAACTAAAACCCTAAGTGTACCTGAATTTCCATTTGAACCTTAGCTTCTTCAACATGAGGAGTTTCCTTATTTGTGGAAGGAGGAAGTGCCTTCCTATGTTGATGTATTCACCTAGGGTGAGTTCATCATCACTACTTTCTGATTGTTCTTTCTCTTGTCCGACTGTTGGAATATGCTCCTCATGTTGTTGCTCCTATTGTTGTGGTTGTTGTTAGTGTTGTTGTGGTTCTTCTTCTTCTCCCATTATTTCTTCTTCTACTTCTTCTTCACTGCCCACTTGAGGTTGATGTTCCTCAATTATTTTCTCAACTCCCTGTGGTTCTGAAGGGCCGGCCATCATTTCACTGTACTATCTAAAATCAAACTCCCATGGTTCTTCCTTAATTTTTACCTCTGCTACTTTCTGAAGGGCTTCAACTTCAGCCATCTCAACAGAAAATGCAGCTTTTTCAGCCATGTGCTGTCTCCATTCATACATAGCACACTGGGATGCAATTTCAGCAACTTCAAAACTCTCTCCTAGAGAGAGATATGTCTACATAAAAAATTCATACTACTCCCTTTCATCTCTATCTTCAAGGAGGCATGCAAATACTTCATCTCAGACCACTGTGGTACAATTTAAATCCTTAATGATTGAATGGACAGCCTTCATGAACCACAATTCAACCATAACAAATACAATTTTCTGATCTAAGGCCTTGTTGGGCCTAAGAGCACACTGATCTTGCCATGTTTGTTGAGTATAGTTATTAATGGCTTGTGATACTTGAATGGGGAGGCGGGTGAATTCTCTTTCCACCTTTGTGCGAAAATTTTGAAATTGATATTTCAAATCCTTCAATATCTTCTCCTTTGTCTTATCATGTTGGCAGCTACCCTTGTGCCACTCTGAAGTTGCCAACTCAAATTGCTCAAATCGTAGTAACCTCATCCATTCCTTAGTTGAAATGGATTTTGTTGGTGTGATTACTTGCCATGAGCTTGCAATATATGTCTTTGTTCTAATTTTAATGGACCCAGTAGTGGCTAAACAAAAGACTTCGCTATGAAACCAGAAAATACATTCCCCCCTAAACAACTCTTGTGCTAAATGATTTCAAGGGTGAGCTAACTACCCTTGCCCTACCTCTCTCTCAATGTGAGAGGCTATTTTATGTTTAAGAAAGGTTGGAACTACAATGCAAGCTTCCTTACTTTGTCTTAGACACTTAGCAATGTCTTCGCTTACCATTTTGAGTTCTTGCTCCCTAATCACAACTTTGAGCTTTCATTTGCCCTCATTGTGCCACATCTCTATATTCAGCTTGAACTTCTTGAAGTTTAGCATCTTTATCCACTCGAAACTTGTTGTTGGAGTAGGGGGAGGAGTAGTGGAAGTTCAAGCCATGGTGTGTCATGGGAGAAGGAGAGTACTGTCAACGTAGGTCGTGGAATGAGGGTTAATGCACGAAGGGGCACTAATGGTTTTTATAAGGCTAATCGGGTAATCGGACGGTCGGATGATGAGATCCAAAATTAATTAATGGATTATGGGTTTACCCATGAGGTACTTCGAGGGTAAACACCATTACCCTTGAACTTAGTTCGAGGGTAAGCTACAGTAGATAGAATTTTTAGGAACTTAGTGTGTAGTCATTTTAATCATATTAATGCTCATATATTGCATATTTATTTCATGCACATTAGATATATTGAATTGATTTTTCTTTCTAATTAAATGTACTATTTTGTGCCAAATGAATTTTAGTGAGCAATGGAGATTCCCATAGATGTCTTGCACGAGGTTTTAAGTCATTTGCCAGCGAGAGAGTTGTGCAAATTAAGTTGTGTAAGCAAGAGTGTACGAAAATTTATTTCAGAGCATTATTTCTATTCACACCAAGCATGCAAACAGTTAGTGGAGTGATTTTGTATGATGCACTTCTAGGAAAATATATGTATCATGGAATTGATTCTGAGGCAGGAATTCCACCTACATCACTAGAAGGAGTTCACAATATTTTAGGATGTAACGTTGGATTAATTATTTTCAGGCATTATCGAGAATACAATTCTAATAGATCTAATATTGGGATTAAGAATCTTGCTACAAATATAGAATTGGTACTCCCAAACCCTAATAGAGACAAGCATGTTGTACTTGATTCAGGTGCAGTTTTAACATTTAAGGGTACTAATAGAAGGATTATGCATAAATTATTTTGCTAGGAAGAACCTAATATTTGGACTAATTGGCAGTATTTGATGGTTTACCATTTTGACAAACGTCAATGGCAACCTGTTAGAGAAGTTTATTTTGGAGGAAGACCAACAAATAATAGGAATCATGTGATTATTGATGGAATCATTTACTTTACAACAAGCTGTACACCTCAATATATTAATGAACTTACAATTATTGCTATCAATATTGAAGATAAATCAATGAAGGTCCTACTTGTCCCATACCCTATGGGTGTGTTGGCAATTTTATTCTATGATTCAATTGAGCTGGCTATATTTGGGAGAATTAATGGAGAACCTAAATCTCTGAGTTTAATTCGATGGTGGGATGCTGACATGAAATTTGAAATTTGGAGGGTACAGGACATTGCATAATGGGAATGGAATCAAGTCTACATTGAATTGCAACTGGAGGATCTAGCAGAACATGACATGCCATTTGAAGGAAAAATCAAAGCTTTCTGTTTCATCAATGGAGACACTCTTATTTATTGTGCATGGGATAGTCTTTATTATTACAAGATTCAACTATTTGATGGAGGCTGCAATGCTGAACATATTCATCAATTAACATTGCTTGCTTCTATAGTGTGGTTACATGAATTAATTCCCTATGCAAATACTTTGCAACACTGTGTTATTTCGAGTTTAAACTTGTTTACCCACAAACCTGGCCGTGGCTTGTTTCAAAAACTCCCCTGTTCAACATTTGTAATGTTTGTTATTTCTTTTGGAACATCTCTATTGTATTGTGCTCAAATCTAAATGAACATCTTTGTTGTTTTATTGCATGTTTTTATTAAATCTAAAATTTTATATCATTTACTACAGTTGTGGTATTATTGTAAACAGATGTACCTATTGCATGACAACATGAAATGGCAGCTAAAGCTTATTTAATGACAATATACAAGCAAATCTTCTTTTATATTTAAATGTTGTATGTTAGGTTGGTCTAGGGATTCATCTCATAGATTAGTCCAAACACTTACAAGACGATCAATTATGGCTACCCCACAGGAAGAACAACCTAGAGAACAAAAAATAGGTAGTTTGTTTTACCCTAATTTAATGGATAAACCTTCCTACATAACACTTCCTGAATGTGCTAGTGACAGATTTGAATTAAATTCTAATTACATCAACTAGTTACGAAAATTTCATGGATTTGAAAAAGAAGATGCTTATTGGTTTTTAAAAGAATTTAATGAAGTTTGCAATATGATGAAAGTACCAAACATGTCTATTGATGCAATTAAATTACGATATATGGCTTTTACTTTAAAAGATAGTGCAAAAAGATGGTTATGTAGTTTACAACCAAATTCTATTATCACTTGGAATCAATTTTATTATAAATTTCTAGTAAAATACTATCCAATGCATGTCAGAATTAAAAGGAAAATGAAATTTTAAATTGTAGACAGAAACCAGGAGAACCTTTCTGGAAATATTTTGCAAGGTTTCGTGACCTCCTAGCTTAATGCCTACATCATGGAGTAGAGAGAGTGACCCAAATCTGAACTATTTATGAAGGAATTGATTATCACACAAAGGCACTGTTAGAATCATTGAGTCAAAATGGATTTCTGAACCAAGGAATAGATAATGCTTGGAAATTTTTAGAAGATCTAGCCAAAAGAAATACCCAATGGGAGAGTGTTGCTGAAGTAAGTCAAGAACAAATTCCTACCCCTAGGGGAGTCCATATTGTTGAACCACATGTTGCTTTAGAAGCTAATATAGCTAGCTTGATACATAAAATTGATGAACTACAACTTAAACAAAAGATTGAGCCTACCATGCCTAAATGTACAAGTTGCTTTGCCATAGGTCATGTCGTAGAGGACTATCCTATTTTAAATGACTCTGGAGATGTTAATGCTTTATTTTATAATCAACATAACAACTTCAATTTCAATCCTACTTATAATCCTAGGTGGAGGAACCATCCTAATGTTTCATGGAGAAACCTAGGCCAACAACCACCTCAATCTGTAGGATAGCCTTTTATTGAACAAAATGCAATGAACAATAGTTCTTTAAATTTAAATCACAACCAACCTATTCATGATCAAAATTTTGAGAATCAATTAGCAAGCTTAATGCAAAAAGTAGAAACAGCATTAAAATCCAATTCTCAAATTGTTGCACATGATCAAGCTATTAAAAGAATTGAGACACAATTGAACCAAATATCTAATTCACTTAACCTAAGAAACAAAGGTGCTTTGTAAATGGAAAAGTTCAGTATAGATAGGAAAATTCATGACAAATACGAAATATTTTCAAAAATGACCTAAACATTTCCATTTACATTGAGGTCAATGCAAAGTTTAAGTATGGGGGCGAAGGTTTATGTTTAAGTAGTCTAAGTATGTTAAAAATGTTCAAAAATTTTAAATTTTTTTTTCTTTTCCGATATTTGTGATTTTATTTTATTTTCACATCTTTAATATCTTTTATATTTTTACTCGAGAACAAAACTTGAGGAATGTAAGTTTCAAGTGTTGCTATTAGAATTAATGGGAAGACCCTATTATATTGAGTGGAGAATTTCCAGAGCCAATTCCAAGTAACCTATTGCCCATAGATGAGATGGATTTCAAATTAACTTGTGCAATGGGTTGAGTCTTCCTATTTCATTTGAATTAATGCCTTGTTAACCAAGTTTTCTAAAGCGAATTATTTTCCTTTCTCATTACCCTGTTTGTGTGGAGAGATAAACCTATACTGAGTGCCAGCATAAAAATGATCATGATATGAAAAATTTTCCATTTTGGTAAGCTTTATCTTAAGGTATCTCACAAACTTTTCTGAGTTAGAGGTTATGTGAAGGAAGGTAACATGGGTATGAGCTTTAATGCACCATGGAGTTCATTTGGAAATTAGGTTATGCAGATATAAGGTGGTCAAATTAATCGACTAAGGGTCATTTATTAGTTCTAAGAGTGCAATGAAAATGAGAAAAAAAATATGAGAAAGAAAGGAAAAGGAAGTACTAAAAAAAAATATATATATATATATATAGAAAAAAAAGAAAAAAAGAAAAAAAAAAACCCAAAAGAAGAGTCAAAAAAATTTAAGGGATCAATGTCAATATGGGTAGAAAAGGGAAATATTCGAAGTCACTTGGGATGTAAGAATGATGTAGAATGATATCATATCAACAAATTAACATTTTGAGTGATGGTGTATTATTGCCTTATCCCTTGTCTACCGACTAGAGCATTTTCCAATATCTTAGAAAGGAATGGAATATCTTAAATTGCCATCTTTTGTTAGTGAGATGTGTGCCTGCTTTAATGATTTAATTTTTGATTGAGAGTAGTGAAGGTGTGAATTCCTCTTGCTTGCACAAGACAGATGATTCTCATGAATAGGTGACTTCTTGTTCATATTTTAAAATGAGTCTATTCGATTTAAGGGCAAGGAGAGGGAGTGTTGTAAGACTGAGCCACCTCATTCCCTAGAAAGTTTTATAGCAACAAGTGATTCAAATGATTCTTTGGTTGATTCTATTTTCCCTTCTCTTCTCTCTCCCTTTATTTCTTTGGACTTTGTGGGTGTATCCACTAAAATCCCTCCGGAGACACAACTCCACCACTAGGGTAACTTAGGGGTTTAAAGGCTTGCTGCACCTAATAAGTGTAGTCGTGTTCCCTACGAAAGTGGCCTAGCACAGTTTTAGTTAATTTTGTTTAGTAGTCTTTATTATTTTCATAATTTTTTTTTAGTCTAATTTTAATATATTGCTAAGGAACTAGCAAAACTTAAGTATGGGGTAATTTGTTCAGACCCAAAAGTGTACATTTTATTGATATTAATTCATGTGTTTTAATAAGTTTTAGTTGCATTTTGCATTGAATTATGATGATTACAAGATTAACTATACTTTTGAGCATTATGCACGTTTATTCACTTTAATGATTCATGAATTAAGTTTTAAGTCATGAGTTATGTTTGTGGTCATTACCTATTGAAAAAGGTATGAATGATTGATAATTGACTCTTTAGGTTGCTGATAAAATGATTAATTCACAGAAAAAATTGTAATCTATGTCCAAGTGTAGAGTCCGAGGGTTAAGCCGTTTACCCACGAACTTACGTGAGGGTTAAGCCTAAAATCTCATTTCAAGGTTAAAAGGAAGGCTTGCTAGATTGACGACCTGGTGGACCAGAAGTAAAGACAAAGGGAAGTTCTCAGCCATGAGTAAGTTCAAGGGTAAAGATGTTTACCCATGATCTACCTTGAGGGTTAAGTGCTCTCTCTGCACAAAACAACAAATTTTATGCATACTAAAAGTGGATAATTTTAAGACTTAAGAGGAATTAAATATTTGGAAGTAAAACTCACTGGATAGAGTCTTTTAGTGCAAAATTTGAATCATTTACTAAAAGACTAATTTTAAAATCAAAATATTCTAAGTGGTGAAGAAATTAAAGATAATGAAAAATTCTCTGGAAGGTACAATTTAATAAGTATTTAAAAAGCATCCTAGCGGTTAATTGGAATAGAGCAACTATGACATTGCTTAAAAGAATTATAATTACTTGTGCCATTAATTGAATACATCAATTTAGCTAAATACCAAGTGAAACTAATCCCTGTGGACAAACCCATACTTGCACGCTAATTACATCTGTACCTGTGCACTTGCGACGAAATTCAAATATTTTGAACACATACATTATTAAAGAAGTGATCTGTAAAAAGTGTCTGAACAATAGTCCTTCTATTAGTGCCCTTAAATGTTAGAGCCACACCTGAGTCAAGTAAGGTATGCTTATCTTTATTTGGGTTTGGGAGTATCAGTTCTACATTTGTAACAAGGTTTTATATCCCAATGTTAGCTCTGTAATAAAAATATTCTCCATAAGACCTATAAATAATTATCCCACCACCACATCCTAGAATATTGTGAACTCCATCTAATGATGTTGGTGGAATTCCTGCCTTAGAGTTAATTTCATGATAAACATATTTTCCCAAAAGTGCATCATACCAAATCACTCCACTAATTGTATTTCTCATTTTATATTCTTGGCGTGAACAAAAGTAATGCTCTAAAATGAATGCACGTATGTTCTCGCATACACAACTTAAATTGCATATTTCTCTCACTGGCAGATAAGTCAAAACCTCTCGTAAGACATTTATAGGAATACCCATGAACTTACTCCATGGATAAAGATGTTTATCAACGAGATACCTCGTTGATAAACCAATGATCCACTAATTAATACCAAATCATACTACCCGATCAACCGAATACCCGATTACACCTACAAAACTCATTAATGGCCATTCGTGAATTAACCCTAGTTTCACTACCTGTTGTTACTGTTCGTCTTCTTCCATGAATGAGTGCAATGGCTTCGACTTCCACTGCTCCTCCAACTACATCTTCTTCCTCTTATGTCTGGATAAAATTTTTGAACTTCAAGAAGTTTGGCCTGATGGCAAGAATGTGGCACGATGAAGGGAAAAGGAAGTTGAAAAGATTGAATGAGAGCAACAACTAAAGAATGTAAAGGAGGATATAGCTGAATGCATCAAACTGGATAAGGAAGCTTCAATAGATATTCCAATTTTTCTTAAAGATAAGATAGCTTCATATGTTGAGAAAGAGTCCTGTCACGAGAAGCTAGTTCACCCTAGAAATCACTTAGTATAGGAACTATTTAATAGGAGGTGTAAGTTTTGGTTTTGTAGAGAGGTTTACTGTGTGGCCATGGGCAATTCCATTACTTTAAGAGGAACAACATACACTTCTAGGCCATGGCAATCACGAAAGAGGAAATCTGTGTCCATTGAAGAGTGGATGAAGCTATGGAAGCTTGAAGATTTTAAATTAGCTTCGGTGGACTGGCATATGGGTAGTCGTATTCAATACAAGACTAGAGAGAAAATTTTAAATGATTTGAAATATCAACTAAATGTGTTTCGTAGGAAAGTACAAAAAGAATCCACTTATTTTCCTCTTGATGTGATTCAAATGATTGATGAGCATGCTAATCAAGTATGGAGAGAAGAATGTGCCATAAGGCTGAAAAATGTGCTAGCTCAAGAAATTGTTCATGTTAAGGTAGAATTATGGTTTATGAAAGAATTGTACTTTGCTATTGTCCATTATTTGACCAGTAAAGAGGCTTCTAAAGATGTAGTTTTTTCTTGCCTCCCTGAAGATAGAGATGAAAGGGAGCTGTATGAATTCTTCACTCAGAGGTATCTTTCCCTTGGGGAATGTTTCGAGGTGGCTGAGATTGTTGCCCAATGTGACTTGCATGATTGGAGGAACTGCATGGCCGGAAAGGCCTCTTTTGCAATAAAAATGGCAGACCTTGCAAGTGCAGAGGAAGTGGCTATGAAGATTGGGCCACAAGATTATGAATTTTGTCATGTTAGTGAAGACATAGTGTATCCTCTCTTTCATCTGGTGATCACTGAGAAGCCCATGAGCTTCTACCAATGGGGCCGGCAAATGGGTTGAGGCATAGAGAATGGAAAAGTGATTGTATGGAGCACAATGCTACATGGGGCGAATGACTCGTGACACAGAGTCGCCAAAAATATGTACCCTCTCTTTCATTTGGTGATCACCCGAAAGCCTACGAGCTTCCGCCAATGGGGCTGGCAAATGGGCCGAGGCGTAGAGAATGGAAAAGTGATTGTATGGAGCACACCACCATGTGGGGTGGATGGCTCATGACATGGAGTCGCCAAAATTCTTTACCCTCTCTTTCATCCGGTGATCACCTGGAAGCCCACGAGCTTCCTCCAACTGGGCCGATAGGTGGGACGAGGTATAGAGAATGGAAAAGTGATTGTATGGAGCACACCGCTGTGTAGGGTGGTTGGCTCACCCCAATGGAGTGGCCAAAAATCTATACCCTCTCCTTCATCCAGTGATCACCTAGAAGCCCACGAGCTTCCACTGATAGGGCCGGTAGACAGGCCAAGGCATAGAGAATGGAAAAGTGATTGTATGGAGTGCACTGCCACGTGGGGTGGATGGCTCGTGACATGGAGTTGTCGGGAAGTCGGATAAAAGGATAAAAGCACAAATAAGGAAGGATTCATCCACCATCAAAAGGATAAAAGCGCAGAAACATAAAACATCGACGTAATGTAGCATAAAAATGAATGATGTCTCTAGGAAAATGAAAGAAACTAGATAGGGGACTCAAGGTAAAGTTGGGGAAGGTGTTAGGCACCCCTAGATAGCTTGGGTAGTCCTGGCTTCTCTCTGGATCCAAGAAGGAACGTGATACTAGTTAGCCTGGCCTAAGTCAGTAATGATTCATGTTGACAGCCTCATTCTATAGGATTCACCAACGCATCGGGAGGAGTAGTATTACTCCTTCCGGTAAAACGAACGGGAAACCACTGGTGCGAGGATTCACCGAAGATCTAGTGGGAAAAGAGAAGAGATAAAAGACATGGTAGCTACCACTATAGACCATTGGCTGGAGAGTCGAAGGTCTAGTGAGACTACTAGTCGGCCTACAGGAAATCTGGGTACGAGGTCGGATTTTTCCTGATATGCTACCTCTCCTTCTGGGTGCAAGGAGTCATGCACCTAGCCCAGCCTTAGTTGGCAAGGATTCATGTTGATGGCCTCATCTTGGAGGATTGACCAGGGCATTGGGAGGAGTAGCGTTACTCCTCCTAGTTAGAACAAGATGGGAAAATCTGCCAGGGCAAGGATTCACGTGAGATCCGATGAGATGAGGGAAAGGATAAGAGACATGGCAGCTACCACTACAGATTTTTGGCTGAAGAGCCGAAGTTCTGGTGAAATTGTCAATCGGCATGCAAGAAATCCGGGTATGGCACCGGATTCTACCCGATATGTTGTCTCTCCTTTTGGGTGCAAGGATTTATGCCGATGGCCTCATCCTAGAGGATTCACCAAGGCATCGGGAGGAGTAGCATTACTCCTCCGGGCAAAGCAAATAGGAGAATTGCCGGTGCAAGTATTCACGCGAGATCCGACGAGAGGGGAAAAAGGATAAAATCCACGGTAGCCACCGCTACGAACCATTGGTTGAAGAGTCGAAGGTCTAGTGAGACTGTCGGTCGGCCTACTAGACATCCGAGTACAAGGGTGGATTATGCCTAGTATGTCATCTCTCCTTTTGGATGTGAGGATTCATGCACCCAGTCTCGAAAGATAGGAGAGGCGGGAAACCCTCAGGGAGACGACCATCTATAAGTGAAGACGACACACCCTGACGGTGGCCTAGCATTTACCATAAAGGAAACATCAGACAATACGACGATATGATCGTTAAACGTGTAAAGAAGCATTGGTTCTTGTATGAAAACCCAGAAAACAAACCCTAACGAAATTGGTCTTGACCCGTCCTTGGAGGATTCACCAAGCGGGGAGGAAGGATGCCAATATCTTTCGGAAGTGTATCCAAAGGAATGAACCTAGGAGCATCCTTCAACCTTCCACCCATGCGTGGGGAAAGGTCCAGTATGACCATGGTTACGAAAAGTATTTACTTCTTGATTATTAGATGTATCGAGTTGAGCTTAAGTGCTAATTTAATGAACAGTTTGGATTTAATGAATTTTAGTGAGCGATGGAGATTCCTGTTCAAGAAGATATTTGTACCATGGAATTGATTTTGAGTCAAGCATTCAACCTACATCACTAGAAGGACTTGAAAATATTTTAGGTTGTAATGGTGGACTAATTATTTATAGATATTATAGAGAGCCATTTTCTAGCAGATCTGATATTGGGATTAATAACCCTGCTACAAATGTAGAATTAATACTCCCAAACCCTAACAGAGATAAACTTGTGATGCATGACTCAAGTGGAGTCTTGACATTTAAGGGCACTGATAAAAGGATAATGCACAAATTATTTTGTTTGGAAGAACCTCGAATGTGGACTGATTAGCAATACTTGTTGGTTTATCATTTTGATAAACACCAATGGCAACCTATCAGAAGAGTTTATTTTGGAGGAAGACCAACAAACAACAAAAACCCTGTGATTATCAAGGGAGTTATTTACTTGATAATAAACTATACCTCTACATTTATTAATGAGATTAATGTCATTGCCATCAATATTGAAGATGAATTAGTGAGGCTCTTACTCGTTCCATACCCTATGGGAGCACTGTTGTTACCTTGCAACTGACACTTGTAATTCTTTTCTTATATAAATTGTGTGTGCAAAATAATTTTAATTCATCGCAAGTGCACAAGTTCAGATGTAATTAGTGTGCAAGTATGGGTTTGTCCACAGGGATTAGTTTTTGCTTGGTGTTTAGCTGAATTGGTGACTTCAATTAGTGAAAAAATTGATTAAATATCTTATAAGCAATGTCATGGTTGCCTTGTTCCAATTAACTGCTAGGATGGTCTTTAAATACCAATTGTGTTACACTTTCCAGAGGATCTTATTTCCAAATATTTAATTCTTCCTAAGCTTTAACATTATATACTTTAGTTTGCATAAAATTTAGCGTTCTGCATAGAAGAAGCACTTAACCCTCGAGGTAGCTCGTGGGTAAACGTCTCTACCTTGGAACTTACATGTGGTTTGTGCTATAATTGTGAGTTTCAAATGTAAAAATACCACAATTCAAATTGGCTAAAACTTCTAAGAGTTGAATAATTATATTTTTGGTGTTTTTATATATTTCAAAACACAACAAACAATACAATGCAAGAAACACAATACAATTGTTTAGACTCAAAATTGTGCATTTTATTGATATTAATTCATGTGTTTTTATGAGTTTTATTTGCATTCTGCATTGAATTATAATGATTACAAGGTTAACTATACTTCTGAGTAGTATGCACGATTATTCACTTTAATGACACATGAATTACGTTTTGAGTCATTAATTATTTTTATGTTTATTACCTATTGAGAAAGGAATGAATGATTGACATTTGACTCTTTAGGTTGCTAATAGAATGATTAATATACAGAGAAAAACTCGTGATTTATGCTTAAATGCAAGTCTGAAGGTTAAGCTATTTACCATCAAGCTTGTCCATGGGTTATCCTATTTATCCTCAGACCATACTGTGAGCGTTATGGGTTTACCCACGAACTTACACGAGGGTAAACAAGTTTACCCTCAAACCTGTACCTTATTTGTTCTGTACAATGAATTTCATTGATATTAAAGCAATTGCAATTACAGTTAAGATCTAAATGTTATGAATTATTTCTCTTGTAATATGATGCATTTCACGAAAGGTATTTCTTAAGTATTTTCAGGGAAATTTGATAAGCAACTGGAGGAATTATGTAACAAAGCAGAATTAAATATTAATTTAGCTGCAACTCAACTATGAAGAACGTGGACGGACAGGCTAAAGTAGTGGATTGCATGAGATGATCTCACATGTCCGAACATGCACCACGCCCTTGTTAACTGCCAGCTCATGAACTGCTAATCCTCCCACCTATAAAATAGTCCCGTAGCCTTGAAACTAAATCCCCCCCCCTATCTTCTTCCTTCATCCACCATTTATAGAGCATTTTCCATTTTCTCCATCTTCCATCTTCCACCCACTCGTCTCTTCTGAGAGGAAATTGATGACCTCCTCTTCTCCAACCATTCATGTAGTGTATTTGCTGTTCTTTTCTTAACCTGAGCGTGTCCTTGAAGGAGAGACTCTCGACGCCGACTGCTTCCTCCTTTGTTCCTTGGTGTAATTGTGGATTGACGCCCCAAAATCTCACTGCAATGTTGAAAGGAAGGCCTGCCAAATTGATGATCTGATGGACCGAAAGTACAGACAAAGAGAAGTTCCCAGCCTAAGCAAGTTTCAGAGGAAGGAATTACAGTGAAGCATTAGGTGTTCTTTCCATTTTTATTTTCTTTATTTTACTTTACGTTTTTACAATTACACTCAAATCTACAATCATACAATTTATCAACTTAGTTACGGTAATTAGACTATGTTTTTATATTTGCTGTAATGTTGAATGTTGCATTTTTACTTTTACAAGTTGTTTGTATTATATTGTGTTTCTTGAATTGTATTGTGTGTTGTGTTTTGAAATATATAAAAAGACCAAAAATATAATCATTCAACCCTTAGAAGTTTCAGCCAATTTGAATCGTGTTGTTTTTACATCTGAAACCCACAATTATCACACAACCCACGTGTAAGTTCGAGGGTAGAGATGTTTACCCACAAGCTACCTCAAGGGTTAAGTGCTTTTTCTGTGCAGAACATTAAATTTTATGCAAACTAAAGTGTATAATGTTAAAGCTTAAGAAGAATTAAATATTTGAAAGTAAAATCTTCTGGAAAGTGTAACACAATCGGTATTTAAAGACCATCGTAGCAGTTAATTGGAACAAGGCAACCTTGACATTGCTTATAAGATATTTAATCAATTGTTTCACTTAATTGAAGTCACCAATTCAGCTAAACACCAAGCAAAAACTAATCCCTGTGGACAAACTCGTACTTGCACACTAATTACATGTGAAGTCGTGCACTTGTGGTGAATTAAAATTATTTCGCACACATAATTTATATAAGAAAAGAATTACAAGTTTTAACAAAACATGTTTTTGGCGCCGTTGTCGGGGATTGCTTAATTTCTTGCAATTTGTGTTGCTTTTTGCTATTTTGGTATTAGCTAGGGCTGTAATATGATTTATGTGCATTATTGCTGTTAAATTCTATTTCAAAGTCTTATTGCTATTCCAAAGTATAGTCTTGTATTTAAATTCTGAATTACATAATGGACTCATATAACTCATATAGGGGTGATTCTGGGATTGTTCCAGGGACTAGTTATGAGGATTATAATTATTCTAATTGTGTTAGAAGAGATTATTTACCTATGGAGTTTAATGACTACTCTCCACAGCATGATTTAGAAGTACTTAATGTTAAATCTCAAAATAATTACAACTAGAATGGCAATTCTTATTTGTGGGAATGTAATGGCAATTTAGGAATGCAAAATTATTATTCAAAGTATAATCATATGAACGAAAATCAAAATTATCAATCAAATATATCACTACAAATCTAGCAATTAATGGATAAACTAGATGAAACAATATGAAATACTGAAGGGTATAACAAACTGAATGAATTACAAAATGAAAGTTATTTAAATTGGTCAATCTTACAAGATGATCAGGGTGTTCAAAGTACCAATACAGGTATATCAAATCTTGGAGATAATTTACCAATTAATACTAAAATCGATCAGAATTATAGTAAGTAAAGAATATCACAAGAATTCGAAAAATTACTAAATAGATATGATGAATCAATACAGAAAATGAAAGACAGTGAAATGTTTAATGAATATGAAAACAATGATTTTAATTGGGTGAACTCAAAGGGAAATCAGAATTATCTAGAGGTGAATTCATTAGAAAACATTTCATATATAGAGAAGAATATACAACCATATGAGGTAATGGAAGAAAATCATTATAATGATTTAACTGCATTTAATCATATGGAGAAGTTAGATGAAATTCAAAGATCCATTGACTTATTTATAAAGAACTCTAATTTATCTGAACAAGATGAAAGTTTCCAGTAAGAACCTATAGATACTTGTGCAACATTCACACCAAATCAATTCTATAGAACTGTAGAAGTTGAAAATACTAAGGAAAAAGATCAAATCTAGGAAGGGTATGAATTACTTGATTATTTGGTAAGGGACTATTCAGTTGGACCATCTGAGGTTACGAACGACCCTATTTCCAAAAATATAGAAGAGTCATCTGAGGTGTTAGCCACCCTTAACTCAGAAGAAGATTTTAATGCTCCTGTAACAAACATTGTATCAAAAGAAGAATCGAAAGATATAAGTATAATATTAAGATCTGGTGTCACTTATGAAGGTTCGAAGGAGGATGATAAAGAAGAATAAATTAATGACAATTTTACAAAGAAAGAGGAAATTAAAGAAAAGTCTAGTCCAGAAGACAAGACTGATGCTAAAGGATAATGTAGAATCTCAAAATAGTAATGAATCTGAAAACAGTAATGAAATCGAAAACAAAAATGTTATAAATGAAGAGAAGTTAACGAACAAAAATCACTTTCCATTTCCACATAGGATGAGAAATGTTAACAATCAAGAAATGGAACAAATCAGTAAAATATTTGAACAAGTTAAAGTCAATATACCATTATTGGAAATTATTAGACAAGTTCCTTCTTATGCCAAATATCTTAAAATTCTTTGTACCAAGAATAGAAGGAAGAAAATCTTAAAAAAAGCATTTTTAGCTAAAGAGGTAAGCTCCATGTTAATTAATCCTATACTTGAAAAATTAAACGATCCAGGAACTCCTGTTATTTCCTGTTATATAGGGGATTGTTATTTATGAGAAGTTAAAATTGGATAATATCAAACCTACAAGTATAGTGATTCAGCTAGCAGATAAATTCATAAGAATACCTTTAGGAAAAGTGGAAAACATTTTGGTAAGGGTTATGGAGTTTGTCTACCCTATTGATTTTGCTGTAATGGAAACAAAAGCTTCAAGTATAACTCAAGATCAAGCTATAATAATTTTGGGAAGACCATTTTTAGCTTCAACTGATGCGTACATAAGCTGTAGAAATGGTTGGATGGAATTAGCTTAGGATGATCAAAAATTAGAACTGAATATTTTCAGTGGGGTTAGGAAGAATTTTAAAGAGCTTCAATTTAAACATTTTAAGGTTAATCTAATCAAAGCTTTTAAAATAGATGAGGACTTAAATGTAGAGGAATTAGATCATGTTGAAAAATGTGTAATATTGAATGAAGAAATGTTGAAAGAGGAAATCTCTAAGCAAACTAAGAATATGGATGCAAATGAAGAACAATTTGAAAAAGATAAAGAATCATTAACTTCAGAATACCCGGTGCTTGAGCTGAAACCACTTCCAGAAAATTTAAAATATGCATTTTTGGAGAACAATGAGAATCTACCAGTCATTATTGCTTCTGATTTAACATCAATACAAATAGAAAATCTTTTAAAAGTATTGAGAAAGCATAAGGGAGCAATAGGATGGCAGATGTCAAACATAAAAGGTATAAGTTCAACTATTTGCCAACATAGGATTAATCTAGAATAAACCTATTTGGCAACCACAGAGAAGATTAAATCTGAATATTAAAGCAATTGTTAAAAAGGAAATTCTGAAATGGTTAGACAATGACAAATTTATCCAATATTTGATAGTTCTTCGGTGAGTCTAGTTCAGGTAGTACCAAAAAAATCTGGGGTAACAGTTGTGGAAAACAACAAGGAATTAGTTCCAACTAAAGTTCAAACTGGTTGGAGGGTTTGTATAAATTACAGAAGACTGAATGCAGCAACTAGGAAGGATCACTTTCCTTTACCTTTTATAGATCAAAGGCTAGAAATATTGGCATGGCATGAGTATTATTGTTTCTTAGATGGCTATTCAGGTTATAATCAAATCCTTGTTTCACTTGAGGACCAAGAGAAAATAACTTTTACATGTCCTTTTGGAACATTTTCCTTTAGTTGTATGCCTTTTGGGCTATGCAATGCACCTGCTACATTTCAAAGGTGTATGACAGGCATCTTCACTAATTTTACAGATGAATTTTTAGAAGTATTTATGGATGATTTTTCTATATATGGGAACTCATTTGAAAAATGTTTAATTAATTTACAGAAAGTACTAGAGAGATGTGAATAGCAAAAGTTAGTGTTAAACTAGGAAAAATGCCATTTTATGGTTAAATGAGGAATAGTTTTAGGACATGTTATTTCTGCTGAAGGCATAAAAGTTGACAAAATAAAAGTGCAATTAATATCTAATTTGCCTATTCCTAGAATAGTTAAAGATATAAGAGCATTTTTAGGATATGCTGGCTTTTATAGAAGATTTATTAAAAACTTTAGTAAAATTGCCTAACCTTTAACTCAATTATTAATTAAGGATGCACAATTTTAATTTAATGAGGAATGCACGAAAGCATTTAATTTTCTTAAGGAAGCCTTGACCACTTCACCTATAGTCTATGCACCTAATTGGTCTCAACCTTTTGAACTAATGTGTGATGCATCAAACTATGCATTAGGTGCAGTTCTGGGTCAAAAATTAGAAAAATTACCAAGAGTAATATATTATGCTAGCAAGACAATGAACGAAATACAAATCAATTATAGTATAACTGAAAAAGAACTTCTAGCAGTGGTTTTTGCCTTAGAAAAGTTTAGGTCATATCTAATAGGCAATCACACTATCATTTACACTGATCACTCAACACTTAAGTATTTGTTAGTTAAAAAAGATGCTAAACCAAGGCTTATAAGATGGATTTTGCTATTGCAAGAGTTTGACTTGGAAATTATGGATAAGAAAGGTTGTGAAAGCACTGTGGCAAACCATATGTCAAGATTAGATGCTTCATTCCTACCTGATCCACCAATAGATGATACATTTCCAAATGAGCAATTGTTTATGCTAAATTCCTGCCCATGGTATGCTGATATAGTTAATTATTTGGCTACAGGTTTAGTGCCTCATGATTGGTCCAATTTAGATAAGAAAATGTTCTTTTCGTGGGTTAAATATTTCTTTTGGGATGCTCCTTTCCTATTTAAGCAATGCCTTGACCAGATTGTAAGGAGATGTATCCCAGAAGCAGAAACTCAATCAGTGTTGTCATTTTGTCATGATCAACCTGTTGGAGGACATTTTGGAGCTAAAAAGACTGCTTTAAAAGTGCTTCATAGTGGCCTATATTGACCAACATTATTTAAAGATGCATACGAAATTTGTAAAAATTGTGCTCAATGCCAAAAAGTAGGAAGAATTACAAAACGAAATATGATGCCATTAAATCCTATCCAAGAAGTAGAGGTTTTTGATGTCTGGGGTATAGATTTTGTGGGACTTTTCCCAAATTCAAATGGTTTTGTTTATATCCTCCTAGCAATAGAATATATAACCAAGTGGATAGAGGCAATTCCTACTAAAACTAATGACTCTATAATAGTGATGAGATTTTTAAAATCCAACATAATGTCTCGATTTGGTATTTCAAGAGTAATTATTAGGGGAACTCATTTCTGTAAGAAAAACTTGAAAAGTTATTGAAAAGATATGGAGTGTTACATAGGTTAGCTACCCCTTACCATCCTCAAACCAGTGGCCAAGTTGAAAGTGCTAACAAGCAAATTAAAGGAATCTTAAAAAAAGTAGTAAACACCACTAGGAGAGGCTGGTCTGATAAGCTAGATGATTCTCTTTGGGCATATAGAACAACTTATAAAACAATATTAGGGACAACTCCATATAAACTATTGGGGAAGGTGTTAGGCACCCCCAGACAGCCCGGGCAATCCCAACCTCTCTCCGGCTCTAAAACGGAAAACCACGATAGTTAGTCTGGCCACACATGGCCTCATCCTGGAAAACTTTCCAGGGCATCGGGAGGAATAACCTTATCCCTTCCGGTGAAAACAAGTGAGGGTCGACCAATGCGAAGATTCGCGTGGGGTCTGATGATAAACGAGAGAGAGAAAGACACAACGGTCACCATTACGGACCTTTCAGTTGAAGAGCTGAAGGTTGGGTGAGGTAGCCGACTGGGCCACCGGACAGTCGACTAAAGGTATCGGCTACCATGTCACATTCCCCTTCATTGACTAGGGACAAGAATTCATGTTCCCCGCTTGGCCAGGGTCGGCACAGATGCATGCCGATGGCCTCATCCTGGAAACCACTTCGGGGCATCAGGAGGGCAGCTTTGCTCCTTCTGAAAATCGGGAACCGTCGGGTCGTACATGTTCGTACGCTCGAATGGCGACCGCTGGCAAGAATGCATGCCGGTGGTGTCATCCTGGAAACCTTTCCAAGGCATCGGGAGGGTAGGCTTACACCTCCTAGAAAAATGAGAACCGTCGGGTCGTACATGTTCGTACACCCGAACAACCACCGCTGGCAAGAATGCATGTCGGTGGTGTCATCTCGAAAACCTTTCCTGGGCATCGGGAGGGTAGACTTACACCTCCTGGGAAAATGGGAACCGTTGGGTCGTACATGTTCGTATGCCCGAACGGCTGCCGCCGGTAAGGATGCATGCTAGTGGCGTCATCTCGGAAACCTTTCTGAGGCATCGGGAGGGTAGACTGACACCTCTCGGAAAAATGAGAATCGTCGAGTTGTACATGTTCGTACGCCTGAATGGCCACCGCCGGCAACGATGCGTGCCGGTGGCGTCGTCCTGGAAACCTTTCCTGGGCATCGGGAAGGAAGACTTACACATCCTGGGAAAATGGGAACTGTCAGGTCGTACCTATTCATACGCCCGAACGGCCACCACCGGCATGGATGCATGCTGATGGTGTCATCTCGGAAGCCTTTCTAGGGCATCGGGAGGGTACACTTACACCTCCCGGAAAAATGAGAACCGCCAGGTCGTACATGTTCGTATGCCTGAACGGCCTTCGCCGGCAACTATGCATGCTGGTGGCGTCATCCCGGAAACCTTTCAGGGGGATCGGGAGGGTAGACTTACACCTCCCAGAAAAATGAGAATCGTCGGGTCGTACATGTTCGTACGCCTGAACGGCCTCCACCGGCAAGGATGTGTGCCGGTGGCGTCGTCTTGGAAACCTTTCCGGGGCATCGGTAGGGTAGACTTACACCCCCCAGGAAAACGGGAACCGTCGAGTCGTACCTATTCGTACGCTCGAACGGCCGCCGCTAGCAAGGATGCATGTCGGTGGCGTCATCCTGAAAACCTTTCTGGGGCATCGGGAGGGCAGACTTACACCTCACAGAAAATTGAGAACTGTCGGGTTGTACATGTTTGTACGCCTAAACAGCCTCTGCTGACAAGGATGCATGCCGGTGGCGTCGTCCTGGAAACCTTTCTAGGGCATCAGGAGGTTAAACTTACACCTCCCAGGAAAACGGGAACCGTCGGGTCGTACCTGTTCGTATGCCCAAACGGTCATCGTCGGCAAGGCTGCATGCTAATGGCATCATCCCGAAAAGCTTTCCGGGGCGTTGGGAGGGTAGACTTACACCTCCTGGGAAAAATATGTGGAAATCGGATAAAACACAGAAAACCCGTTGGGAAACTCCAAGTTTCCACGTAAAAGGACCTGACAGAAGGGTCGCAATCGAACCGAACTCGACCGTGCCGGGTGGATTCACTCGGCCAGGAGGGAGGCTGCCGGTACCTTCGGATGTGTCTCCGAAGGAGTGATACACACACACGTCCTCTGACCTTTCCCTCGCATGGGAAAGGTCTAGCATGGTCGGGGCTCGAGAAAAATGTCGTTAAATTGTACGTAAAACGTCGAGGAAGGAACGGCTTACATGCAAGGAGTCGTCGGCGGTGATCGGAAGTCCTCGCTTCAGTGTGGCCAGAGGGCGTCAAGGCTCCGAGCGGCTCTCCTCCTTTAGAACTTCCGGCCGGCATCTTCTCCAAGGGGTGAAGGCGTGCCTGAAGAGCGTCTCCCGCGTCCGAACGAGCGTCTCTCCGAGAGGTGGAAGCGTGGGTTCATGGGATGGGGAAACCCTCTTTTTATAAGGGGTTACCTTCCTTCTTTGGGGGAACCCAAAGATGGGAGGCGGCGCATGTCTTGGTTCAATCACGCGGTCCGCGTGATTGATTAATTAAATCTCGTCGTATCTCTCTAATTGATTCACCTTGCCTTTCTAGTAGTTAACCAGTAGCCGCTACGTGGCAGGCGGATACCGGTTGGTTCTATCCGGCTACTGCACAAAGGCGATTATGTTGGCTCGAATGTGGGCTTCGGGGAGCCGACTACCGAATTTTTGTACCAATATGCTGGCGACTAGCCAGCTGTACCCTGATCCACCTATTCCAATGTGGGCTTTGGGGAGCCGGTTGCCAGATTTTTGTACCGACATGCCGGCGACTGGCCAACTATACCCCCGATACATCTGTTCCAATGTGGGCTTTGGGGAGTCGGCTGCCGGATTTTTGTACCGGCATGCCGGCGGCTGGCCGGCTAGCCCCCCGAAGCATCTATGCCAATATGGGCTTTGGGGAGCAGGCTACCGGATTTTTGTACCGGCATGCCGGCAACTGGCCGGCTGGCCCCTCGATCCATTTGTTTAAGCATAGGGTCAACAGAATGCCCCACCCTAAGCAAGATTGTATGACCTTGGTGGAAGGAAATCGACATCCTAGGGTTGAATGACCCTCCTTGGGTGAGTGGTAAGCCATGCGAGATTTCACACTTTGTGAATCATCTATCACTAGTTATAAAATAGAGTCGGGCTTACACTCTCGATCACCTAATCGAGAGATGCCATTGGTGTTAGCTGGCTGGTTGTACGGCAGCCACCTTGTGGGTGCCGGTAGCCGGGTGACGAGGTGGAAAGTGTTTGTGTGCTGCATCCAAGAGCTGGTATCGGCGTTGCATTGTACTATCTTCTATTTTAGCTCTTAGCCGGCTAGTTACGCGGCAGCCGCCTTGTGGGAGTTGGCAACCGAGTGGTGACATGAAAGGCTTCATGTGCTTGCTTTGCGAAAGCTGCTGTCGACGTAGTGAATAGTCACGTCGTACTTTTCGTGATTTTACCTTCTGGCCGGCTGTTTACGCGGTAGCTGCCTTGCGGGAGCCAGCAACCGTTAGGTGACGTGAAAGGCTTCACGTGCTTGCTTTGCGAAAGCTGTCATTGATGCAGTGAATAGTCACGTCATACTTTTTGTGATTTTACCTTCTGGCCGGCTCGTTATGCGGCAGTTGCCTTGCAGGAGCCAGCAACCGGGAGGTGACGTGAAAGGCTTCACGTGCTTGCTTTGCGAAAGCTATCGTTGATGCAGTGAATAGTCACTTCGTACTTTTCGTGATTTTACCTTTTGGCCGACTGGTTACGCGGCAACTGCCTTGCAGGAGCCGGCAACCAGGAGGTGACGTGAAAGGCTTCACATGCTTCCTGCAGCTTTTCGATTTTCGTTCATCTTTCTCGATTTCCGTGTAGCTTTCTTGGTTCCCATGCGATAGTCGTACCTTTCAAAGTTGTCAAGAATCATTTCAGCTTTTTCAATTTTCGTTCAACCGATTTTTGAACTGGTTGTCGCCTTGTCTAGCCGAAATCTAGGTGACAATTTTCCTATAAATAGGAGGTGAAGTCATTTGAAATCTTTCATCTTCTCATCTCATTTTCTGCGCTGGTTTCTCTCCCTCAACTTTTCTTCATCCTTCTGCTTTCTTTTAACCTTACAATGCCTCGCACAAAGAAAGTTATGGGCTATGTCCAGCGACTGGCTACTAGGGCCGTGAAATAGTGGCTCGACCTTCTTACACCGACGCTGAAGAACTTGCCGGTGGAGGAGCTTGTCTGTCCTCATTGGGCTGAGTCTGGCCGTGTGTCCGTCTTTTTGGCGCTTACAGACAGCGGCTGTGAGCCCTCTTTGACCGAGACTATCTCCCAGTGGTGGCTGTCGGAGCGGCGGCGAGACTCTAGTGCCTCCGGCTCTTGCCCGCCGGCAAGTGAGGCGGAAGGCGAGGAGGCGTTAGTGGAGGCCCCTCCCCTGACTTTGCGATGTCAGATGCACCGCAAGATGATGGTGGACCGGCAACGACATCACCTCGGAACTACGTTGGTGCCGCTGGAAATCCCTGACGACGCGGCATCGGACGCGGAGTTGGTCTGGTTGGCACTACCGTGGTACCACATGCTGACTGGCTCCGAAGAGGCAGCGGCCGATGGCGTTACTCCCCCCGACACTGACCAGGAGCTGACGCTCCCCGTGGACGGTCGCCTATCCGTAAAGAGTGTTCTATATGGTAGGCCAGCTAGCTTCGACCGGTTGCCAGAGGTGGAGTAGCTGTTCACCACGTAGGGCCTACTTCCCTTCATCCGGGACTTCTGCCGGGTGGAGACCGTCCCCGATCTGGTGGCTAACATGTACTCCAACCTGTCAGAGGTGGAGTCGCAACTCGTCCTGGGCCTTCAATCCGGGCTGGTGGCGAGGACCGGTTGGAGTGGATGGAGCGTCGGGAGGAAGCACGGGAGCAACGGAGGCACGTCCGTCGGAGGTTCGAGCCCTGGAGGACTAGTGACGAGGATTAGCCTCGTGTACCTGTCTATCTTGTGTTTGTACCTCGAACCATAAATGTTATCAACGTTGTTTAACGAAATTCTTTTCGTATGGACCAAGAGTTTTTGCGTGTACGAAAGTGAGGTGTGGGCAGTGATATGAAGAGAGTGTTCGTACCTCGGCGAGAATGCCGGGCGTCGGCACAAGCCGGGTCATTAATGCAGTTGCCGGTTGGTGGTATGGCTGGTTTACCCGAAGGCCCTTCATTCTCTCGTGTAACGTTTCATTTGGCATTGATCCTGGTCGTGGCGTCCAACTGCCCGAGTTCGGCGAGGCATGAGAGGCCTTGTTCATTCCTGCAAAGGGTAGTTAGCATTCTGCCATGGGATGCGTCGAGGTGTCAACCGTCCCTGGGTAGCCGTGATCGGTGGGCGGTGGTCGGCTGATTTACCCGGTAGCCCCTCTTTTTCCACATGACATCTCATCTCGTGCGGGTTTTGGTATGGGTGGCCGTGTCTCCTAAGCGGCGGCCGGCTGAACTATCCAACTGCCTTGTTCACCTGCACACTCGTTTGTACATTAGTTTCCAAAGGTGAGGAGGGAGTGTTGTTCCCTCCTCTTATCCGTGAATATCTATGGTGAGTTGTGTGAAGAAGTTGGGACACTCTCTGGTGACTCTCTTTGCTGTGTTTCGTCTTGTTGATTCTGTAGAGGGGTTTCTAGGTGGCTGCCTGTGGTGGGGTCTGCGCAAGGTAGCTGTTCCAACCCAATCGTGCTATTTGGACCTGCAAGGGAATGAAAGGTGTCTCACCTCACGTCAAAAGGTAACTACTGAACATTCACGCTGATGTGCTTGGAAACGTGGTTCTCTTGTCCAGCGGAAGCGACCCTCAGTTGACAAAGACAGGTCGAGAGGAGAGATCTGAGAGCTGTCCTTCTTTTCCTTTCTCTCTTTTTTTGTTTTGTTTTTCTTTTCCTTTCTCTCTTTTTTTCTATTGAAGAGGGATTCTAGCCATCGACTTTTCTTCTTCTTCTTCCTTTTTTTTTTTTTGTTCTTTTCTATTACAAAATAGAAGATAAGAAAACTGAATAAAAGAATGCTACTAGCCTACCCCACGTGCTATTGGCAAGCAAAATAAATCGACGTTGTCGCGGCTGGGTCCAATGGGGAATACCTTACCTAGAGGGAGCCGAAGGTTGTGATCTCCCTCATTGTCGGGTGGCACTCGGGCTAGGTAAAAATGGGAGGTTGGATACTCATTCGAGGGGAGAAGTGATCTCCCATCGGTATCTTGTAACCACTCAGAATCACCAAAGACCATGGGGATAAGGACGAACCTGAATTACTCACCCTGTTCCATCTTTGTGCCATCGGAGTTAAACAAGATGGGTGCTTGGGTTTTCGATGTGAAATCTGGATGTAGTTGGGGTCACTCCTGGGGTCGGTAGTTCATCCCAGAGGTTTGAATAGCACTTCTTGAGTCGGATGTGCCGCTTGCTACTACAAACTGTTCTCACCGCCGGCTGTGGATGCAGCTGTTGGGTATGTCAGAGGTGGTAGCCGGTGGTAGGCCGGTTGGATAGTGGAGTATGTAAGTATTAGGCAAGAGGTTGTGGATGACGGCCAGGTTGTTTTCCAGCTTCCGGGTGTTTCTTCTGGTGAATGGTGAGCTGGTCATTTCGTGGTTTTGGGACTGAGGGGGACACGGGCACGTTTTGATGGATTGTGACTTGGAACACACCCGAACCTTTGGGGTGAAGATTTGGCTAGTTTTGTCAACCTTCTTCCTTTCCAATATGGACAAGGAAGGATGACTAAAGAGTTGGACCTGCTTATCATGTGTGCATCGTGCATGCCTCGTGTGACATGTGAGTCATAAGAGGGAATTCATCGAGGAAAGGAGCGTACCTATCCGGACCTGACCTCTTGGTCAGTCGGTGGACAGTCGGACAGAGACGTCGGTCGTCGACTTGTCTAAAGGTGGCGGCCGTGATGAGCCCTGTTCGTGCTTATCCCTCACGACCATAGGGAACTGGCTCCTTGGTTGGCTTGGGGAAGTCAATTTTGAGAAGCTGGCGGCCGGCATTTTTGAAGGTGGCGACCGACAGCCTTAAGTGATTGATTGATTGCAAGATTTAAGTGATTAAATCTCGTCGTATCTCTTTAATTGATTCACCTTGCCTTTCTGGTAGTTAACCGGCAGCCGCTACGTGACAGGCAGATACCGGTTGGTTCTATCCAGCTACCGCACAAAGGCGATTGTGTTGGCTCGAATGTGGGCTTCGGGGAGCCGGCTACCGGATTTTTGTACCGATATGCCAGTGGCTGGCCGGTTCTACCCCCGATCCATCTGTTCTAATGTGGGATTTGGGGAGCCGGCTGTCAGATTTTTGTACCGGCATGCCGGTGGCTGGCTGGCTGTACCCCCGATACATCTGTTCCAATGTGGGCTTTGGGGAGTCGGCTGGCCGACTGACTGGCTGGCCCCCCGATCCATTTGTTTAAGCATGGGGTCAACACAAAGGAGTTATTTACTTGGTAACAAACTGCACCCCTACATTTATTAATGAGATTAATGTCATTGCCATCAATATTGAAGATGAATAAGTGAGGTTTTTACCCATTCCATACCCTATGGGAGCACTATCAATTTCATTCTATGATTTAGTTGAGTTGGCTATACTAGGAGGAATCAATCGAGGGCCTCAATCGCTAAGTTTAATTAGATGGTGGGATGATGATATGAAATTTGAAATTTGGAAAGTACAGGACATTGAAAATTAGGAATGGAGTCGAGTCTACATTGAATTGCAATTAGAAAATCTGAGAACTCCTGACATTCCTTTTGTAGGAAAAATCAAGGGTTTCTATTTCATCAATGGAGATACTCTTATCTATTATGCATGGGATGATCTTTATTGTTACAAGATCCACCTATTCGAAGGAGGCTGCAACACTGAAGTTATTCATCAATTATCTTTGCCTGCTTCTACAATGTGGTTTCACGAGTTACTTTCCTATGCAAATACTATGCAACACTATGTGTAATATTTCTTGTTTACCCACGTGTTAGTTTGAGGGTAAACTAGTTTACCCACGAACGTAGCCATGGGTTATTTCAAAATTTTCCTCTGTTGAACACATGTGCAAAGTTTTTTTTTCCTTTGGAACATCCTTGTTGTATCGTGCACAAAATCTATATGATTGTGGTTGTGTCGTTACATATTTTTAAGAAATCTGAAATGTTATATCATTTACTACAATTGTGGTATTATTGTAAACAGATGTACCAATTGAATGACAACATGAAATTGTAGCTAAAGCTTATCTAATGACGGTACACAAGTAAACCTTCTTTTACATTTAAATGTTGTATGTCAAGTTGGTCTAGGGATTCATCTCATAAGTTAGTCAGAACACCTCCAAGAAGAACAATTGTGGTTGCCCTGTAGCAAGATCAATCTATCGAACAAACAATGGATAGTATGTTTTACCCTAATTTAATGGATGAACCTTCCTGTATCACACTACCTGAATGCCCAAATGACAGATTTGAATTAAATTCTAATTACATCAACCAATTACCAAAATTTCATGGTTTCGAAAAATAAGATGCTTATTGGTTCCTAAAAGAATTTAATGAAGTTTGTAATATGATGGAAGTACCAAACATGACTGTTGATGCAATTAAACTAAGGTATATGCCTTTTGCTTTAAAAGATAGTGCAAAAAGATGGTTATACAGTTTACAACCAAATTCAATTATCACATGGAATCAATTCTATTGTGAATTTCTAAGAAAATACTATCCAATACATGTCACAACTAAAAGGAAAAATGAAATTTTAAATTGTAGACAGAAACCAGGAGAACTTTTCTAGAAATATTTTGCAAGGTTTCGAGATCTCCTAGCTCAATGCCCACATCATGGAGTAGAGAGAGTGACCCAAATCCGAACTATTTATGAAGGGATTGATTATCACACCAAGACACTCTTAGAATCTGAGTCAAAATGGATTTCTGAACCAAGGAATAGATAATGCTTGGAAATTTTTAGAAGATCTAGCCAAAAGAAGTACCCAATGGGAGAGTGCTGCTGAAGTAAGTCAAGAACAAATTCCTACCCTTAGTGGGGTTCATGTTGTTGAACTACATATTTCTTTAGAGGCTAAGATGGCTAACTCGATACATAAAATTGATGAGTTACAACTTAAACAAAAGATTGAGCCTACCATGCCTAAATGTACAAGTTGTTTTGTCATAGGTCATGTTGTAGAAGACTGTCCTATCTTAAATGACTTTGAAGATGTTAATGCTTTATTCTATAATCAATGTAACAACTCAAATTTCAATCCTACTTATAATCCTAGGTGGAGGAACCATCCTAATTTTTCATGGAAAAATTCAGGCCAACAACCACCTCAATCTGTAGGACAACCTTTTATTGAACAAAACGCAATGAACAATAGTTCTTTAAATGTAAATCATAATCAACCTGTTCATAACAAGACTTTTAAGAAACAAATATCAGGCTTACTGGAAAAAGTAGATTCAACATTAAAATTGAATCCCCAAATTATTGCACATGATCAAGCTATTAAAAGAATTGAAACACAATTGAACCAAATATCTAATTCACTGAACCTAAGAAACAAAGGTGCTGTTCCAAGCCAATCTTTACAGAATCCTCATGTAACTGATGGGCATATAGCTCATGGAGGGGATGTACAACACCACTCAACTTTAGCTAATGAGGCTGTAGTTTGGTGGTGTCTGTTTATAAACCACTTGGTTTTCTTGTGAGCCATTACAAGTACACAAGCTTAGCACTATAGGAGCACTATTTTTATTTCTTTGTTTTGAGAAAATATCACCCCCTTTTCAACATATCTTATTGATGCATAGCACTGGTATTTAATTTCAATAGCATTACTCATGCATTTCAAATGCTTTATCATATTGAGTTCAATGCATTATTTTGCATGCATCACATTCATATGCTTGATATGAAGGATAAGCTTACTTTATTTTGTAGTTGTTATAAATTTTCCTATTCATACTAAACTTTTCTATTTCCATTGAGGACAATGCAAAGTTTAAAAATGCAGTGGAGGTTTATGTTTCAATTTTATGTTTCATGAGTTTAAATAGTTTTAAAATGTTTAAAAATGTTCAAAATTTTAAATTTTGTCGCATCTTTTATGTCTTTTATATTTTTATGTTTTTCTCGAGGACAAACCTTGAGGAATATGAGTTTCAAGTGTTGCTATTAGAATTAATGGGAAGACCCTATTATACTGAGAGAGAATCTCAAGAGCTAATTCCTAATAACCTATTGCCCTTAGATGAGATAGATTTCAGATTAACTTGTGCAACGGGTTGAGTCTTCCTGTTTCATTTGAATTAATGTCTTGTTCACCTAATTTTCTAAAGACAATTCAATTTCTTTTTCTTTACCCTGTTTGAGTGGAGAGATAACCTATGCTGGAGTGCCACCAAAAAATTAATCGTGATATGAAAATTTTCCATTCTGGTGTGCATTATATTGAGATACCTAAGAGGTGATGTGAAGGAAGGTAGCAAGGGTTTGAGCTTTAATGCACCATGGAGTTCATTTGGGAATTAGATTATGGAGATATAAGGTGGTGAACTTAACTGACTATGGGTAATTTATTTGTTCTAAAAGTGCAATGCTATGTAATTTACTTCGTTTTCATATGTATTTTAAAAAAAAATTAAAAAAAGAAAAAGAAAAGAAAAAAAGAAATACTAAAAAATATTGAATGAAAATGAGGAATATTTATAGAGAAATAATCAGATAAGGGATCAATGTCAGTATGAGTAAAAAAAGGGAAATATTTGAAGTCAGTTGGGATGTGAGAATGAAGTGAAATGATACTATATCAACAAGTCAACATTCTGAGTGATGGTATGTTATTGTCTTATCCCTTGTCCACCAGCCAGAGCATTTTCCAATATCTTAGAAAAGATGGGAGTATCTCAAATTACCCTCTTTTGTTGGTGAGATGTGTATGTCTGCTTTAATGATTTAATTTCTAATTGAGAGTAGTGAGGGTGCGAATTCCTCTTGCTTGCACAAGACAGATGGTTCTCATGAAAAGGTGACTTCTTGTTCACAATTTAAATGAGTCTATTCGATTTAAGGGCAAGGAGAGGGAGTGTTGTAAGATGGAGCCACCTCATCCCCTTGAAGTTGTTCTAGCAACAAGTGATTCAAACGATTCTTGGGTTGGTTCTGTTTCTCTCCTCTCTTCTTTTCTTTCTTTCTCTTATATCTTATTTCTTTTGTTTCTTTGGACTTTGTGGGTGTATCCATTGAAAACCTCTAGAGACAACTTCGCCACTAGGGTAACCTAGGGGTTTAAAGACTTATTGCACCTACTAAGTGTAGTCGTGTTCCCTACGAAAGTGGCCTAGTATAGTTTTAGTTAGTTTTATTTAGTAATCTTTATTACCTTTATAGCTTTTAGAGTTTCATTATAGTATTTTGCTAAGGGACTAGGAAAACTTAAGTATGGGGGATTTGTTCAGACACAAAAGTGTGCATTTTATTGATATTAATTTGTATGTTTTAATGAGTTTTATTTGCATTCTACATTGAATTATGATGATTACAAGGTTAACTATACTTTTAAGCAGTATGCACGATTATTCACTTTAATGATGCATGAAAATTTTTTGAGTCATTAATTATGTTTATGTTTATTACCTATTGAGAAAGGAATGAATGATTGACATTTGACTCTCTAGGTTGCTAATAGAACGATTAATATACAGAAAAAAACACGTGATTTATGCTTAAATGTATGTCCAAGGGTTAAGCTGTTTACCCATGGACTTATCCGTGGGTTAAGCTGTTTACCCTCGGACTATACTGTGAGCGTTAAGGGTTAACCCACGAACTTACACGAGGGTAAACTGGTTTACCAATGGACCTATACCCTGTTTGTTTTGTGCATTGAATTTCATTGATATTAAAGCAATTGCAATTACAGTTAAGATGTAAATGTTATCAATTATTTCTCTTGCAATATGATGTGTTTCACGAAAGGTATTTCTTAAGTATTTGTAGGGAAATTCAATAAGCAACTGTAGGAATTACGTAACAAAGCAGAATTAAATATTAATTCAGCTACAGCTCAACCATGAAGAACGTGGACAGACAGGCTGAAGTAGTGGTTTGCATGAGATGATCTCACATGTCCGAAAGTGCACCACACCCTTGTTAACTACCAGCTCGTAAACTGCCAACCCTCCCATCTATAAAACCGTCCCATAGCCTTGGAACTGAACCACCCACCCCTCTTCTTCCTTCATCCACCATTTGTAGAGCATTCTCCATCTTCTCCATCTTCCATCCTCCACCCACTCATCTCTTCTGAGAGGAGATTGATGGCCTCCTCTTCTCCAACCATTCGTATAGTGTATTTGCTGTTCTTTTCTTAACCTGAGTGTATCCTTGAAGGAGAGACTCTCGGCGCCGGTTGCTTCCTCCTTTGTTCCTTGGTGTAATTGCAGATTGAGGCCCCAAAATCTCACTACAAGGTTGAAAGGAAGGCTTGCTAGATTAATGACCTGGTGGATCGAAAGTAAAGACAAAGAGAAGTTCCCAGCCTAAGCAACTTTTGAAGGGAGAAATTACAATGAAGCATTAGGTGTTCTTTCCATTTTTATTTTCTTTATTTTACTTAACGTTTTTACAACTACACTCAAATCTACAATCACACACTTTATCAACTTAGTTACGGTAATTAGACTATGTTTTTATATTTGCTATAATGTTGAATGTTGCATTTTTACTTTTACAAGTTGTTTATATTGTATTGTGTTTCTTGCATTGTATTGTGTGTTGTGTTTTGAAATATATAAAAAGACCAAAAATATAGTCATTCAACTCTTAGAAGTTTTAGCCAATTTGAATCGTGCTATTTTTATATCTGAAACCCACAATTATCACACAACCCATGTGTAAGTTTGTGGGTAGAGACGTTTACGCACGAGCTACCTCGAGGGTTAAGTGCTTCTTCTATGCAGAACATTAAATGTTATGCAAAGTGTTGTGTATAATGTTAAAGTTTAAGAAGAATTAAATATTTGGAAGTAAAATCCTCTAGAAAGTGTAACACAATCAGTATTTAAAGACCATCCTAGCGGTTAATTGGAACAAGGCAACCATGACATTGCTTATAAGATATTTAATCAATTGTTTCACTTAATTGAAGTCACCAATTCAGCTAAACACCATGCAAAAACTAATCCCTGTGGACAAACCTGTACTTGCACACTAATTACATCTAAACTCGTGCACTTGCGGTGAATTAAAATATTTTGCGCACACAATTTATATAAGAATTGAATTACAAGTTTTTGCGGAACACGGAGTGACGCCCAAAATCTCATTTTATGGTTGAAAGGAAGGCTTGCCAAATTGATGACTTGGTGGACTGAAAGTAAAGACAAAGAAAAGCTCTCAGCCTGAGCATGTTTCGAAGGAAGAAATTATAGTGCAGCATTGGGTGTTCTTTCCTTTTCCTTTTTCCTTAATTTTTACTTTTCCTTTATTTTTACACTCAATTTTACAAACACCTATCTTATCAACTTTGTTATGATATTTAGAGAATGATTTCATGTTTGATGTAATGTAGAATGTTACATTTCATTTCTAGAAGTTTTTCGTAATGTGTTGTGTTTCAGGCTTTATGTTGTCTGTTGTGTTTTAAAATATTTAAAAAGTCCAAAAATATAAGCAAACAACTCTTAAAAGTTTCAGCTAATCTGAATCATACTATTTAAACATCTGAAACTCACATTTATCACATGTCCCATGAGTAACTTTGAGGGTAGAGACGTTTACCCACAAGCTATCTCGAGGTTTAGTGTTTTTTCTATGCTAAACGACAAATTACATGCAAACTAAGATGTAGAATGTTAAGACTTATGAAGAATTAAATATTTGAATCATTTACTAAAAGAATAATTTTAAAAATCAAAATATTCTAAGTATTGAAGAAATTAAAGTTAATGAAAAATTCTCTAGAAGGCACAAATTTAATAAGTGTTTAAAGAGCATCCTAGCGATTAATTAGAATAGAGCAACTGTGACATTGCTTAAAAGAAATATAATTACTTATTCCATTAATTGAATACACCAATTTAGTTAAACACTAATCAAAATTGATCCCTGTGGACAAACCCATACTTGCACACTAATTACATCTGAACCCGTGCATTTGCGATGAAATTAAAATATTTTGCACACATATTATTCTCTTTACATGAATTTAATCACATGTGGTGTAGGAGCGAACAAGTTTTTGGTGCCGTTGCCAGGGATCTTGAATTTCTTGCAATTGGTGTTAGTTTTTGCTATTTTGGTGTTAGCTAGGACTACAATATAGTTTATTTGCATTGACTGTTATTAAATTCTATTTCAAAGTCTCATTGCTATTCTAGAGTAGAGAAGTGTTGTAAATTCTAAATTTCATAATGGACTCATATAACTCATATTGGGGTGATTATAGGGTTGTTCTAGAAACTAGTTATGAGGATTATAATTATTCTAATTATGTTAGAGGAGATTATTCACCTATGGAATTTAATGACTACTCTTCACAACATGTTTTAAAAGGACTTAATGTTAATTCTCAAAATAATTATAACTGGAATGATAATTCTAATTTATCAAAATGTAATGACAATTCAAGAATGCAAAACAATTATTCAAAGTATACTCATATGAATGAAAATCAAAATTATCAATTAAACATATCATTACAAATACAACAATTAATAGATAAAATAGATGAATCAATGCAAAATATTGAAGAGAGTAACAGATTGAATGAATTAGAAAATGATAGTTATTTAAACTGGTCAATCTTACAAGAGGATCAGAATGTTCAAGGAATTAATACAGGTTTAACAAATCTTAATGATAATTTGCTAATGAATGCTAGAATTAATCAGAATTATGTTAATCAAAAACTATCATTGGGAATTGAACAACTGTTGAATAGAGTTAATGAATCAATACAACAAACCGAAGATAGTAAGATGTTAAATGAGTATGGAAATAATGATAATCTAAATTGGTCAAATGATAATCTAAATTGGTCAAATGAAAATCAAATTTATCAAGATGTGAACTCATTAGGATATATCTTATTTACAGATGAGAATATACAACCATTTAAGGTAATTGAAGAAAAATAGTATGGTGATTCAACTGCATTTAATCATATGGAAAAATTGGATGAAATTAAAAGATCAATAGATTTGTTTTTAAGAAATTCATGTAATTCTAATCTATTTGAACTAGATAATGTGTCAAAAGAAGAATCTAAGGATGTAAGTATTATGCTAAGATCTGGTGTAACTTATGAAGGTCCTAAAAAGGATGATAAAGAAGAACAAATTAATGACAATTTCACAAAGAAAGAGGAAAGTATAGAGGAGCAATAGGATGGCAGATGTCAAACATAAAAGGTATAATTTCAACTATTTGCCAACAAAGGATTAATTTAGAATATGAAATTCAACCTATTAGGCCACCAAAGAGAAGATTAAATTCGAATATTAAAGTGGTTGTTAAAAAGGAAATTCTGAAATGGTTAGACAATGATATAACTTATCCTATATCTGATAGTTCTTGGGTAAGTCCAGTGCAGGTAGTACCTAAGAAATCTAGGGTAACAGTTGTAGAAAATGATAACAAGGAATTAGTTCCAACTAGAGTTCAAACTGGTTGGAGGGTTTGTTTCGATTACGAAACACTGAATGCAGCAACTACGGAAGATCACTTTCCATTGCCATTTATAGATCAAATGTTAGAAAAACTAGCAAGGCATGAGTATTATTGTTTCCTAGATGGCTATTTAGGTTATAATCAAATCCCTGTTGCACTTGAGGATCAAGAGAAAACAACTTTTACATGTCCTTTTGGAACATTTTCCTTTATTCGTATGCCTTTTAGGCTATGCAATGCACCTGCTACATTTCAAAAATGTATGACAAACATCTTCACAGACTTTATAGATGAATGTTTAGAAGTGTTTATGGATGATTTTTCTATATATGGAAACTCATTTGAAAAATGTTTAAGTAATTTAGGAAAAGTGTTAGAGAGATGTGAATAGAACTTTAGTATTGAACTGGAAAAAATGTCATTTTATAGTTAAACAAGGAATAGTTTTAAGACATTATTTCTGCTGAAGGTATAAAAGTTGACAAAGAAAAAGTAGAATTAATATCTAATTTACCTATTCCCAGAATAGTTAAAGATATAAGAGCATTTTTAGGACAAGCTAGTTTTTATAGAAGATTTATTAAAAAATTTAGTAAAATTGCTCGATCTTTAGCTCAATTATTAATTAAGGATGCACAATTTGATTTTAATGAGGAATGCCCAAAAGCTTTTGACTTTCTAAAAGAAGCCTTGACCACTTCACCTATAGTTTATGCACCTAATTGGTCTCAACCATTTGAATTAATGTGTGATGCATTAGACTATGATTTAGGTGCAGTCTTGGGTCAGAAATTAGACAAACTACCAAGAGTAATTTATTATGCTAGTAAGACATTGAGTGAAATACAAATTAATTACAGTGTAACTGAAAAAGAATTTCTGGCAATAGTGTTTTCCTTAGAAAAATTTAGGTCTTATCTAATAGGAAATCACACTATCATTTACACTGATCACTCAGCACTTAAGTATTTGTTAGTTAAAAATGATGCTAAACCAAGGCTTATAAGATGGATTTTGTTATTACAAGAGTTTGACTTGGAAATTAAGGATAAGAAAGGTTGTGAAAACACTGTGGCAAATCATATGTCTAGGTTGGATGCTTCATTTCTTTCTAATCCACCAATAAATGATACATTTCTAGATGAGCAATTGTTTATGCTAAATTCCTGCCAATGGTATGCTAATATAGTTAATTATTTGGCTTGGGTTTAGTACCTCATTATTGGTCTAGTTTAGACAAGAAAATATTTTTCTCAAGGGTTAAATGTTTCTTTTGGGATGATCCTTACCTATTTAAGCAATGCCCTAATCAAATTGTAAGTAGATGTATTCAAAACAGAAACTCAATCAGTGTTGTCATTTTGTCATGACCAACTTAATGAAGGACATTTTGGAACTAAAATGACAGCTTTAAAGGTGCTTCATAGTGGCCTATATTGGCCAACATTGTTTAATGATGCGTATGAATATTGTAAAAAATGTATTCAATGCCAAAAAGTAAGTTGAATTACAAAACAAAATATGATGCAATTAAATCCTATCCAAGAGGTAGAAATTTTTGATGTATAGGGTATAGATTTCATGAGACCTTTTCCAAATTCAAATGGTTTTATTTATATTCTCTTGGCAGTAGAATATGTAACCAAATGGATAGAGGAAATCCCTACTAAAACTATTGACTCTATAATAGTAATGAGATTTTTAAGATCTAATATAATGTCTCGATTTGGTATTCCAAGAGCAATTATCAGTGATAGGGGAACTCATTTTTGTAACAAAGACTTTGAGAAATTATTGAAAAGATACAGATTGTTGCATAAGTTAGCTACCCCTTACCATCCACATACTAGTGGAAAAGTTGAAAGTGCCAACAAGCAAATTAAAGGAATTTTAGAAAAATTAATAAACACCACTAGGAGAGACTGGTCAAATAAGCTAGATGATTCTCTTTGGGCATATAGAACTACTTATAAAACAATATTGGCGATAACTCCATATAAATTAGTATATGGAAATGCTTGTCATTTACTTGTGGAATTAGAACATAAAGCATTATGGGCACTTAAGCAATTGAATTTAAGTATAAAAACCATAGGAAGTAATAGACAAGTACAATTAGTAGAGTTAGAGGAATTAAGAAATATGGCCTATGAAAGTTCAAAAATAGCTAAAGAAAGGATGAAAGCATGACATGATAAAAGAATTTTACACAGAATATTTGGAAAGGACAAGTATTTTTATTATATAATTCAAGACTACACTCTTTCCCAGGAAAATTGAAGTCTAGATGGACCAGTCCATTTGTTATTAAACATGTTTATCCATATAGAGCAGTTGTTTTGAAGGATCCTCAAAGTCATGCAATTTTTAAAGTCAATGGTCAAAGATTAAAACATTTTCTAAACTTTTTAGAGAAGAAAGAGGTGGAGGTTGTTGATTTAGAAGGAGATTAAAAGAGTACTAAATGTATAAAAAAAATAGAAAAAAATAATAATAATAAATATATAATATATAATATATAATATATAGTATAAATACAAAAACAAATATAAATACAAACATAAACAAAGAAATGATAAGTATATACACATGAAAGAAAAGAAAAGAAATTTTTTTTTAACTTACATAGTATATTTACTTAAGCTGTAAGGTGTCAGTATGAAATAATTATTCGAATTGTTAGTTACTATGTTTTATTTTTAGTCACTTCGAGGGTTACCGAGTTTACCCATGAAGTTCGTTCGAGGGTTATCCTATTTACCCATGAGCTACGTTGAAATATAACAAAAAAGAAAAAGTGAAGCACTGTTGGGGATAAACCGTGCATAAGTTTGTGGGTTATCTAGATTACCCAAGGGTTATCGCCCTGTGAGCCAAATAAGGCTGTGTTTGTTGGGAAATGTAATTTTTAAGCATAGGATTTATTGAAACTAAACGATGTTAATCATCTGAGTATGATTAAAAGATGATTTTGTAATTCGAATGATTAAGAGAGGATTTTAAAGATAAATACAATTTGGTGGATTGCTTAATGAATGGGAAATTTGAGAAGAAGGCAACCCACAGAACATGTGCGATTGTAACAAAGTGTGTTCATAAAAATTAATTTCACTATAATGGTTTAATTTGAACTAGCTTTATTGATACTTCTTCATCGAACTATTGAATGAACAATTTTAGAAGGAAACAAACCATAGAACATATTCAAGTGTAAACACACAAAATTAAAATTTAAAACACATTACATTAGACATTAAAATGTTTACATCAGGGGAGAGTTGTCTCTCCAAAAGTTTCAATTACATACAGAATGAGGGAGTTTGCAGTTAATGCTCTAGAAGTCTAGAATTAAGGGCTGCCACTTCTTCCTTTAGAGCTGCAATTTGTTCAAGTACAATGTCCATCTTTTCTGATATAGAGGCTGACCCTCTCTGCTGTGAAGTGGATGGCTCACTGTGAATTCATGGTGCCAAGTTGTCTTCCCTTGAGAACTGTTCCAAATCTTTGCCAGTGAGTACCCTAGATTTTAACTTCTTCACTACCCAGGAAGATAGATCAGAAGAGTTTGACACCAACTAATATATGAGATCACTATAAAATAACTTCTTCTTTATGTTGGTGATCTTAGAGATAAAAATCTTATACCAATTCACCTGAATTTTATTTAAAACTACATAGGTTGCTAACTTCACAAAGATGGATAGTTCAACATCATGTCCAATTCTTAGGTAAATAGTTCTAATCAATATCAGTGCAACCATATGAGCTTTTCCATTCATGTATTTTAGCCAATTAAACAAATTTATTTGAGGGTTAATGGCTATACAATCCTTCATGTCTTGTTCTGACCATTCAACCATTGTACAGGATTCTAGGATCTCTACACTCTCATTTCTTAATCCTAGGCTTTCATACACAAATCCAGGTGTTAAGTAAATGTTTACCTCTATTACATTACTAACATGCACTCCATCCTCTTGATGCAAATTGGCATAAAAGGCTGGTACTAAATTTTCAGCTTTGAGATTGTTACCTGACCTTGGGATGACCTTCAGTAGCCCTTGAAAATCCAGCAACTTCTTGATTTCAACTATGAAATCAAAGTCTACTGGCCTGCTGGACAGGATATCAAAATCTTTTATATGCTGAAATCGATCTTGAGCCTAAGCAATTCTGAAAATCACTGAATTTGCTTCTGTCTACTGGGTTGGTTCTGTATATCTTGTAGAGGATGGTGTTGAAGGCTCTGCAGCTCCTGTGCTTGGTTCAATGGGTGGAGAGTAAACCACTATTGCTCTAGTTTCCACTCCACTGGGTTCAGTTGGCTGCTTGGTAATAAATTCTCTCTACCCTAGATTCATGAACAATAGTTCTTTAAATGTAAATCATAAGCAATCTATTCATGATTAGACTTTTGAGAAACAAATATCAAGCTTACTATCATTTACACTAATCATTCAGCACTTAAGTGTTTGTTAGTTAAAAAGGTTGCTAAACCAAGGCTTATAAGGTCGATTTTGTTATTGCAAGAGTTTGACTTGGAAATTAAGGATAAGAAAGGTTGTGAAAACATTGTGGTAGATCATATGTCTAGGTTAGATGCTTCATTTCTTTGTAATCTGCTAATAGATGACACATTTCCAAATGAGCAATTGTTTGTGCTAAATTCCTGCCCATGGTATGCTGATATAGTTAATTATTTGGCTATGGGTTTAGTACCTCATGATTGGTCCAATTTAGACAAGAAAATATTCTTTTCGAGGGTTAAATACTTTTTTTGGGATGATCCTTACCTGTTTAAGTAATGCCTTGATCAGATTTTGAGGAGATGTATCCTAGAAACTTAAACTCAAACAGTGTTGTCATTTTGTCATGATCAAGTCACTGGAGGACATTTTGGAGCTAAAAAGATTACTTTAAAAGTGCTTCATAGTGACCTATATTGGCCAACATTGTTTAAAGATGTGTAGGAATATTGTAAAAAATGTGTTCAATGTCAAAAATTAGGTCGAATTACAAAACGAAATATGATGCCATTAAATCCTATCCAAGAGGTAGAAGTTTTTGATGTATGGGGTATAGATTTCATGGGACCTTTTCCAAATTAAAATAGTTTTATTTATATCTTCTTGGCAGTAGAATATGTAACTAAATGGATAGAGGCAATTCCTACTAAAACTAATGACTCTATAGTAGTAATGAGATTTTTAAAATCTAATATAATATCTCAATTTGGTATTCCAAGGACAAGTAGTTTTATTATATAATTCAAGATATACACTTTCCCAGGAAAATTGAATTCCAAATGGACTGGTCCATTTGTTATTAAACATGTTTATCCATATAGAGCAGTTGATTTGGAAGATCCACAAAGTCATGCAATTTTTAAAGTCTATGGTTAAAGATTAAAATATTTTCTAAAATTTTCAAAGAAGAAAAAGGTGGAGGTTGTTGATTTATAAGGAGATTAAAAGAATACTAAATATTAAAAAAATTATAAAAAAATAAATAAATAAATATAATATAGATATATAATTTAAATACAAAAAAAAATATAAATTTAAACATAAATTAAAAATATTAAAAAATAATAATAATAATAAATATATATATTAAGTAAATACACATAACAGAAGAGAAAAGAAATATATATTTAAATTTACATAGTATATTTAATTAAGTTGTAAGGTGTCAATGTAAAATTATTATTCAAACTGTTAGTTACTGTGTTTTATTTTGAGTCTCTTCGATGGTTACCGTGTTTACCCTCAGAGTTGGTTTGAGGGTTACCATATTTACCCTTGAGTTACATTGAAATATAAAAATAAAACAAAAGGAGTCACTTCGAGGGCTATCCTGTTTACCCTCGGAGTTAGTTCGAGGGTTAACTTGTTTACCTGCGAGCTATGTCGTAATACTAAAATATAATAGAAGTAGCTACTTCGAGGGTTATCCTATTTACCCTTGGAGTTAGTTCAAGGGTTATCCCATTTACCCTTGAGCTGCATAAAAAAAAAAAAAAAGAGAAAGTAAAACACTGTGTGTATAAACCTTGCATAAGTCCAAGGGCTATCTAGTTTACCCACGGACTATCGTGAGGGTTGTTGCCCTATAATCCAAATATGGTTCTATTTGTTGGGAAATGTAATTTTTAAGCAGAGGATTTACTAAAATTAAACAATGTTAATCATCTGAGTAGGATTAAAAGGTTATTTCATAACTCAAATGATTAAGAGAGGATTTTTTTTTAAAAGATAAATACAATTTGGCGGTTGCTTAATGATGGAAAGTTTGAAAAGAATGCAACCCACAGAACATGCATGATTGTAATAAAGTGTGTTCATCAAAATTAATTTCATTGAAATGGTTTAATTTGAATGAGTTTTATGAACTATTGAATGAAATATTTTTGAAAAGGGTTTACAAAACATAGCATCTGTTCAAATTAAGAGCACACAAAGTTAAAATACATTCAAAACTAAAGTACACATAGAATTAAAGTTTTTGAAACACATTTCATTGAATATTAAAGTGCTACATCAATGGAGAGTTGTCTCTCCAAATGTTTCAAATACATGTTAAAGAAGAAAAATTACAATTACTGCTCTAGAAGTCCTGATTTCAGGGCTTGCCATGTTATCCTCCATTGAAAATTGTTTCAAGTTTTTGGCAGTTAGCACTCTGGACTTTAATTTCTTGACTGCCCAAGTTGATAAATTAGAGGAACTTGACACCAACTGGTAAATAAGATCACCATAAAACAATTTCTTCTTGATACTAGAGATCTTTGAGATAAATACCCTATACCGATTCACCTGAATCTGATTTAAAACTACATAGGTTGCAATTTTTACAAAGATGGACAATTCTACATTATGTCCAAATCTTTGGTAAATTGTTTTGATTAATATTAATGCAACCATATGAGCCTTTCTAGTCATATACTTTAGCCTATTAAAAATGTTTATCTGAGGGTTTATGGCCAAGCAATTTTTCATGTCTTCTTCAGACCATTCTGCCATAGTAGAGGATTCTAAGATCTCTACACCCTCATTCTTTAATCCTAGGCTCTTGAATATAAATTCAGTTGTCAAATATATCTTTACATCTATTACATTAGATACATGTACTCCATCCTCTTCATGTAAGTTGGAATAAAAGGCCGTTACTAAATTTTCTGCTTTAAAATTATTACCTGACCTTAGAATGACCTTCAGCAGTCTTTGAAATTCCAGTAAATCCTTCATTTCATCCATGAAATCAAAGTCCACTGGCCTACTGAACAGGATATCAAAATCTCTTATATTCTAAAATTTATCCCAAGCCTCAGCATTTCTAAAAATGACTGAATTTGTTCCTATATGTTGGGCTGGCTCTACAAATGTTGAGGAGGATGGAGCTGAAGCTTCTGCAGCTACTGTGCTTGGTCTAGTGGGTGGGGAGTAAATCACTAATGCCCTATCTTCCACTCCACTAACCTCAGTAGGTTGCCTAGCAGAAACTTCTATCTACCCTAAATTAGACGCAGTTGGAATTGAAGTGGGAGGATTGTTAGTAGTCCCTCCTTCTTGCTCTTCTTCTTCAGAGGAGCTAATCTCCTCTATAGGGGCATGCTACAATATAGAAAAACATATAAAAAAGGAGAAAGTTAAAACTTAAAAAAAGAGAAAATAGAAAACTTATAAACTTTATAAAAAAAAACAAAACTGAAAGGAATGAATTTTAATTTGTACATGACCCTCTTTTGAAGCAAATTGAATTGCTTCACAAATGGTTTGATCTATCTCTTCACTATCTTGGAGGTCCAAAAATGGAACAACTATTCCAATAGCAGGTCCTTCCTCCTAAAATTAACAATTCAATACAAATGAGACATTAACATTTTAATTACTAAAAAGGGGAAATTAAAAGCCAAACTAAAACCCTAAGTGTACCTAAAATTCCAACTGAACTTTAGCTTCTTCAACATGAGGAGTTCCCTTAGGGATTGTTGTATTTTTGGAAGGAGGAAGTGTCTTCCTATGTTGATGAATATACTCAACTAGGGTGAGCTCATCATCACTGCTTTCTAATTTGACTTCCTCTTATCCAACTGTCGAAATATTCTCCTCCTGTTGTTGTTGTTCTTGTTCTTGTTGTGGTTGTTGTTATTGTTGTTGTTGTTGTTGTTCTTCTTCTTCTCCTTCTATTTCTGTTTTTTTTTCTTCTTCTTCTTCTTCTCCTTCTTGAGGTTGATGTTCCTTAATTATTCTCTCAACCCCCTATGGTTCTGAAGGACCAGCCACACTTTCATTGAATTGCCTAAAATCATATTCCTGGGGCTCTTCCTTGATTTTCACTTCTGTTGCTTTCTGAAGGGCTTCCACTTTAGCCATTTCAGCAGCAAATGCAGCCTTCTCAGCCATGTGCTGTCTCCATTCATATAGAGCACATTGTGATGCAATTTCAGCAACTTCAAAACTCTCTCTCAAAGAGAGATAAGTCTGCATAAAAAATTCATATTGCTCCCTTTCATCTCTATCTTCAGGGAGACATGCAAACACTGCATTTTGGATCATTGTGGTATGATTTAAATTTTTAATAATTGAATGAATAGCCTTCATAAACCACAGTTCAACTTTTACGAATACAATTTCCTAATCCAAAGCTTTGTTGGGCCTAAGAGCACACTCATCCTGCCATGTTTGTTGAGTATAATCCTCAATGGCTTGTGATACTTCAAAGGGAACGCGAGTGAATTCTCTTTCCACCTTTGTGCTAAATTGCTATAATTGATACTTTAAACCCTTCAATATTTTCTCCTTTGTTTCGTCATGTTGGCGGCTACCCTTGTGCCAATCTGAAGCTGCCAACTCAAACCGATCAAACTATATTAACTTCATCCATTCATCAGTTGAAATGGGTTTTCTGGGTGTTGTTATTTGCCACGGGCTTGCATGATAAGTTTTTGTTCTAATTTTAATATACCCAATGATGGCTAAACAAAATACTTCTCTATGAAACCAGAAAACACATTTCCTCCTAAACAACTCTTGCACTAAATGATATCTAGGACGAGCTAACTACTCCTGCCCTACCTCTCTCTCAATGTGAGAGGCTATTTTATCTTTAAGAAATGTAGGAACTATAATGGAAGCTTCCTTATTCTACCTAAGACACACAGTAATGTCTTCTCTTACCGTTTTAAGTTCTTGCTCCCTAATAACAGCTTTAAGCTTTCTTTTGCCTTGATTATGCCACATCTTAGCATTCAGTTTGAACTTCTTCAAGTTTAGCATCTTAATCCACTTGAAACTTGATGTTGGAGGAGGGGGAGGAGCAGTGGAAGTCGAAGCCATGGTGTCGTGGGAGAAGGTAAATACTATAAACGTAGGTCGTGGAATAAGGGCTACTGCACGAAAGGGCATTAATGGTTTTTATAAAGTTAATCGAGTAATCAAACAGTCGGATGATGAGATTTGGAATCAATTAGTGGATTACAGGTTTACCCATGAGGTACTTCGAGGGTAAACACTTTTACCCTCGAACTAAGTTTGAGGGTAAGCTACAATTGACAAATTTTTTAGGAAATTATTATGCAGTCATTTTAATCTTATTAATACTCAAATATTGCACATTTATTTCATGAATATTAGATACATTGAGTTGATTTTCTTTATGACTAAATGTACTATTTTGTGCGAAATGAACTTTAGTGAGCAATGGAGATTCCCATAGATGTCTTACGTGAGGTTTTAAGTTGTTTGCCAACGAGAGAGTTATGCAAATTAAGTTGTGTGAGCAAGAGTGTACGAGCATTTATTTCAGAGCATTACTTTTGTTCGTGCCAATCATACAAAATGAGAAATACAGTTAGTGGAGTGATTTGGTATGATGCACTTCTAGGAAAATATTTGTATCATGGAATAGATTCTGAGGTAGGAATTCCACCTACATCACTAGAAGGAGTTCACAATATTTTAGGATGTAACGGTAGATTAATTATTTCCAATTATTATAGAGAATACTTTTCTAATGGATCTGATATTAAGATTAAGAATCCTGCTACAAATATAGAATTGGTACTCCCAAACCCTAATAGGGAAAAGCATGTTTTACTTGATTCAGGTGTAGTTTTAACATTTAAGGGTATTGATAAAAGGATAATGCATAAATTATTTTGTTAGGAGGAACCTCAAATGTGGACTAATTGGTAGTATTTGTTGGTTTATTATTTTGACAAACATCAATGGCAACCTGTCAGGAAAGTTTATTTTGGAGGAAGACCAACAAATAATAGGAATCATGTGATTATTGATGGAATCATTTATTTTATAACAAGTTGTACACCTACTTATATTAATGAGCTTACGATTATTGCCATCGATATTGAAGATGAATCAGTGAAGCTCCTACCTGTCCCATACCCTATGGGTGGACTGGCAATTTCATTTTATGATTTAGTTGAGGTGGTAGTATTTGGGGGAACTAATGGAGAACCTACATCTCTTAGTTTAATTCGATGGTAGGATGCTGACATGAAATTTAAAATTTGGAGGGTATAGGACATTGCAAAATAGGAATGGAATCGAGTCTACAATGAATTACAACTACAGGATTTGGCAGAACCTGACATGCCATATGAAGGAAAAATCAAAACATTCTATTTCATTAATGGAGACACTTATTTATTGTGCATGGGATAATCTTTATTATTACAAGATCCAACTATTTGATGGAGACTACAATGCTGAACTTATTCATCAATTAACCTTGCCTGCTTCTATAGTGTAGTTACATGAATTAATTCCCTATGTAAATACTCTACAACACTATGTGTAGTACTTTCTGTCTACCCACATGTAAGTTCAAGGGTAAACTTGTTTACCCACGAACCTGGCCCTGGGTTGTTTAAAAAACTCCTTTGTTGAACACTTACTATGTTTGTTATTTCTTTTGGAACATCTTTGTTGTATTGCACTCAAATCTAAATGAACAACTTTGTTGTTTTGTTGCATATTTTTATTAAATCTAAATTTTTTTATCATTTACTATAGTTGTGGTATTATTGTAAATAGATGTACTTATTGCATGACAACATGAAATAGCAGCTAAAGCTTGTTTAATGATGGTATACAAGCAAATCTTCTTTTATATTTAAATGTTGTATGTCAGGTTGGTCTAGGGATTCATCTCATAGGTTAGTCTGAACACCTACAAGAAGAACAATTATGGCTGTTCCATAGCAAGAGCAACCTAGAGAACAAACAATAGGTAGTATGTTTAACCCTAATTTAATGGATGAACCTTCCGGCATAACACTTCTTGAATGTGCTAATGACAGATTTGAATTAAATTCTAATTACATCAATCTGTTACCAATGTGCTAATGACAGATTTCATGGATTTGAAAAGAAGATGCTTATTGGATTTTAAAAGAATTTAATGAACTTTACAATATGATGAAAGTACCAAATATGTCTGTTGATGCAATTAAATTACGATATATGTCTTTTGCTTTAAAAGATAGTGCAAAAAGATGGTTATACAGTTTACAACCAAATTCTATTATCAATTGGAATCAATTTTGTTCTAAATTTCTAGGAAAATACTATCCAATGCATGTCACAATTAAAAGGAAAAATGAAATTTTAAATTGTAGACAAAAACTAGGAGAACCTTTTTGAAAATATTTTGCAAGATTTCGTGACCTCCTAGCTCAATGTCCACATCATGGAGTAGAGTGAGTTACCCAAATCCGAACTATTTATGAAGGAATCGAATATCACACAAAGACACTCTTAGAATCTTTGAGTCAAGATGGATTTCTGAACCAAGGAATAGATAATGCTTGGAAATTCTTAGAAGATTTAGCCAAAAGAACTGCCCAATGGGAGAGCGCTGTTGAAGTGAGTTAGGAACAAATTTCTACCCCTAGGAGTGTCCATATTGTTGAACCATATGTTGCCTTAGAAGCTAAAATGGTTAGCTTGATACATAAAATTGATGAACTACAACTTAAACAAAACATTGAGCCTAACATGTACAAGTTGCTTTGCCAAAGGTCATGTTGTAGAAGACTATCCTATTTTACATGAATCTGAAGATGCTAATGCTTTATTTTGTAATCAACATAACAACTCTAATTTCAACCTTACTTATAATCCTAGGTGGAGGAATCATCCTAATTTTTCATGGAAAAACCTCGAACAACAACCACCTCAATCTATAGGACAGCCTTTTATTGAACAAAATGCAATGAACAATAGCTCTTTAAATTTAAATCAAACTCAACCAATTCATGATCAAAATGTTGAGAGACAATTAGCAAACTTAATGCAAAGAGTAGAAATAGCATTAAAGTCTAACTCTCAAATTGCTGCTCATAATCAAGCTATTAAAAGAATTGAGACACACTGAACCAAATATCTAATTCACTTAATCTAAGAAATAAAGGTCCTCTTCCGAGTCAATCTATTCAGAATTCCCGTTTACCTAATGGGCACATAGCTCATGGAAGGGATGAACAACACCACACAGCTTAAGCCAATAAGGCTGCAATTTGGTGGTGTTTGTTTATAAACCACCTGGTTTTCTTTAGCCATTAGAACTCCACAAGCATAGATATATATATAAGCACTATTTTTATTTTAATTATACTATTTTTGTGTGAGAAAATATCACATCCTTATCATCATTCTTTATTGATGCATAGCAATTCTATTCAATTTCTGCAATAGTACTTACACATTTCAAATGACTTATCATGTTAAGTTTAATGCATTATTCTGCATGCATCTCATTTTCATGATTGATATTGGGGA